>PVIC010007253.1:0-51525 GCA_004025085.1 Thryonomys swinderianus | reverse complement strand
CAGGCAAGCCGCCGCGAACTCAGCAATCCTCCTGTCTCTGCCTCCCGAGTGCTGGGATTACAGGCGTGAGCCACCACGCCCAGCATTATATGTGGTAACTGGGGATCGAACTCAGGTCCTTGCACTTGCGAGGCAGGCGCCGGAACCACTGAGCTAACCCTCCGGCCCAGCAATTGCTTTTTTTAAATTGAATTCTTTATTGGTACAATTTATATACATCTCACAATCACACATAACATTGTGGAATTTGTACCAATATGACACAAGTCGATTCTCATTTTTACCCATATCCCCACCCACTCACTCCTCCCCACCCCCTGTATACGTGTTCTTTTATTTTCTTTCGGAATCATATTTATTCCTTCCCCTCATAACATCCCCACTCCAAATTTCCTTTAGAAATTTCCCATTCTACAAAAATTGTCATACTTTCTAGAGCTCATTTGCATCTACAGGTGTTCATATCAAAGAGAAGATCCGGTATTGGCCTATCTGTGATCTATTGATTTCACTCATTAGCATGTCCTCCAGGTGTATCCATTTGCACATAAATCAATCTTGTCATTCTTTATGGCAGAATAATACTCCATTCTATAAAAAAAAACCCACATCTTCTTTATGCAGTTTCCAGTTGATGGCCATCTGTGTTTTTTCCAAGATTGAGCTATCACGAAAGCAATTGCTTTTAAAAAAATCTTTTAAATATGTGGTTAAAATCACCAACTATCACTAAAATATAAAAAGCAGATAATTATCAGTTGATCAATTTGCAAGTTTTCCTATTTTTACTACAGATTTGGTTTTGGTAATATTACTCTGAATGCTTAATCATGCTATTAGAAAGTGATATTGTCATAAAGAAAGTGCTCTTTATTTCAGGAAGCACATTTCTATATAAAGAATAACAAATTTTTGCATTTGAAAAACCAGCAGTATGTATCATGAATCCTTGTCATTATTTTGAAAAATACATTTGGCATATTTATGCATGCTCCAATTCACAACTTAAGAAAAATACATAGCCTTGTTGTTTTTGGCCTGGATTAATGAGGTTCAAAGCTATGTAGATGACATTGAATTTCTGACCAAGTTATACCATTTCCATCTAAAACAAGCCTATTAATATATCCAGTCCAACGTGATCATGTCTTCTGCCAGTGTGTTTAGGACTTGAGATTATTGTGCTAATGAAATATATAGAGTATGCCTAATGAATAGGAAATATCATTTAAGAAAACATATACCAAATATATATAAAATTCATCCTGCCATAATTTCCATGATTAGATAAAAAAAGATGAAATAAAAAAACTTTGTTTAGGAGCTATTGAAATGGACTAATAAAAAAAGCACACCCGCATTCCAAAGAAACCCATAGGCAAATATATACCTGCAAAATATATATATATATATATATATATATATATATATATATATATATATATATGTGTGTGTGTGTGTGTGTGTGTGTGTGTGTGTGTGTGTGTGTGTGTATTTTGAAAAATACATTTGGCATATTTATGCAAATTTACACACAAAGTCTCTCTCAAACACACCCCCCCACACACATCTACAATGCAAAAACAAAAGAGTGAAATCATTTATCTCTGAGGGAATCAAAGACAGCTAAGAAAGAATTTTTGTTTGGAATTTTGAAGATATGTTTGGGCTCCAAGAAATCTAGGGTTTAGCTATGGGAAAAACACACTATTGAGAAACAAAAATGTTTACAGAAAATTAAAATAATAATAACAGCTGTATGTACACTGAGAGTAGAAGATAATTCTTAATATTACTGAAAACACTAATTTTAGTACATCTGAAAAGGAGTGGGATGTTCTTAAGCCATCGTTTCCATGATAAAATGGGTAAAATTCACAGGAGTGACTGAGTATGGTGGAAATCAACAAGCTAATTTTAATGTTAAATTAGGTTACTAAATTCTTGATTCAAGAAAACAATGATCACATAAAGTCCAGGCTTAGAAGAGAAGCTCACAAATAGCAAGTGGAATGGTAAGAATGAGTGGCAGTGCAGGTAGTGAGATGGGGGATTTATCTTCCTTAGGCCATGTGTCAGAACTATGTACTGTATATTGGGCACTACATTTCTATTTCAAGAACTTCACCTTTCCTGCCTATTGAGGTGGATATTCTAGGATGATTAATCAACAATGGTAGAAGATAGATGCTCACATGGACTAGAATCATACTAAGAATTGTATGTACTCATGACAGACCAAGGGTTAAAGCCCAAGGTGATCTGATCTCAAAATATATATGGTATAGAAAATATATGATTTCTCCTTGATATAAATACTTTCATAAACATAAAAGTTGCCTAAATAATTTCATAGTGAATTGATGTTGAGTTTAGTTTAGTTTAGTTAGTTTAGTGTAGTAGTTGAACATTGAGAAGGTAGTTTAGTTTAGTTCCAATACCTTGCTATATTTCAGTGTTATTAGTATAAAATATTTTAGCCAGGTGTGGTGGCTCACACATGTAATCCAGGCACTTGGGAGGCAAAGGCAAGAAAATCACTGAATTCGAGGCTTGACAGGGCTACATAGTGAGCTCAGGGCCAGCCTGAACTACAAAGTGAGACCCTATCTCAAAAGAAAAATCATTTATGCCCATGATTATAGGTCATTTACATTTTAATTTTCATTTTTAAGAATGTCTTGTTACCCTTGTTTAGATTTTTGAGATAGTTAGGCAAATAAACACAATGAAAAATTCTCCTCTGGAATTCAGAATATATACTTTCTCCATATTATGTAAGTCATACATTAAAAATTAAAATTTTGTCATTCAAAATTATCCCCTGATAACTTTATTATGGAAAGGGTGTTGGTATGGGGAAATACAGAGGCAGAGTCATAGAAAATATACCAAGCATAACCATAGCTGCTGAACACTGGTTTATATTCTATAGTAACATCACACAAATGAACATTGAGAATGTAGCATGATTGCCATTTTATAGGGGAAAAAACTAAACTTTGAAAGGCTCTCTAAAGTTTCAGCATCACACAAAAGAGCCATCCACCAATCAGAGTATCAGGTATGACTAATATATAAATAAAACATAAATTTTTCTTTATTATGCAATTTAGTTTGAAATAATATTTTCTGAGGTAGTGTTATCTATTATTACACAAATTATATACAGAATTCCCTAAGCTTCTTTACATCAGAGAATGCCAAAAATATGGTTTAGATATTTAAACATTAAAACAGAAACACTAAACTTGTTGCAAAACAGGCTAGGTAAAACTCTTGGAGACATAGGCTTAGGGAGAGACTTTATGAACAAAACCTCTGTAGCACGAAAACTAGCAGAAATAACCAATAAATGGGATCTCTTTCTATTAAAAGTCTTCTGCACAGCAAAAGAAACCACTGGTACAGCTAAAAGACAACCAAAAACATGGGGAAAGATCTTTACTATCTGTTTCTCAGACAAAGGGCTATTATCTAGAATATATAAAGAACTTAAACAAATCAGTTTTAAAGAACATTGAGAAGTTTACCCCCAGTTTTAAAGACCCAATTCAGAAATGTGTATCTGAGGGTTGGAGATTTAGCTCAGTGGTTCCAGAGCCTGCCTAGCAAGTGCAAGGTCCCTGGTTCGATCCCTGGTAAACACATACCACAATATTGGGCGTGGTGACATATGCCCACTGGCAATCAGTACCACATACTACAAATGCCAGGCTTGGTGGCTCATGCCTGTAATCCCAGCACTTGGGAGGCAGAGGCAGGAGGATTGCTGAGTTCGAGGCTTGCCTGAGCTACATAGTGATCTCAGGACCAGGGAACTACAAAGCAAGACATTGTCTCAAAAAAAAAATGTGCATTTGAAATGAACAGACACTTCTCAGAGGCAGAAGTCAAAGCAGGCAAGGACCATATGAAGAAATGTTCAACATCACTAGTCCTTCGAGAGATGCAGGTGAAAACAACACTGAGATTTCATCTAACTCAACAAAGAAGGGCTGCTGTGATTGCAAAATTAGCCAACAATAAATGCAGACAAGGCTGCGAGGGGAAGGGAATCCTTCCCCACTGTTGGTGGTGTTGTAGACTTGTGCAATCATTGTGGAGATCAGTGTGGAGATTCCTCAGAAAATTAAGATTAAATGTTCCATTTGACCCTGCTATTCCCCTGTTAGGAATTGAAAGGATTAAAGAATCATAAAGACATATGTGTACCCATGTTCATAGTAGTTCAGTTTGTGATAGCCCAATCTTGGAAACAACCCTAATCCCCTTCAACTGGACACTGGATGAAGATTTTTTTTAAATAAAATGGAATATTGCTCTGCCATAAAGAATGACAAGTTTGAGTCATTTATACTCTAATGGTCATACCTTGAGGACCCACTAATGAGTGAAATAAATAGGTCAAATATGTAAATACCATATCTTTTCTCTAGTATGAGAACCTGTAGATGTAAATGAGTTCTAGAATGTATGATAGATTTTGTGAAATAGGAAATATTCAAAGGGAATGTGGTAGGGGAATGTAATGAAGGGAAAGAATAAATATGATTTAAAAAGAAAGCATATGTATGTAGTGGGTGGAGGTTGTTGGGTGAATAGGGATAAGGGTAAAATATGAGAATTAACTCGTGTTATATACTGGTACAAGTTCCCCAATGTTGAATGTGATTGTCAGCTGTATATAAAATGTACCAATAAAGATTCAATTACAAAACTTGCACCAAGTAGGTTAAATTTGTGGCCTAATATTTTTTGATTTGTTTAATTGTATGGAATATGATCATACTGTATGTTAGGCATTGTGTTAAGAGAATAACACTGATAAGATCTCCTAATTTATGACATTTGCTCTCCTGTGTGAGGTTAAATAAGCCATAGTTTATTACTGTAATGTTTTGAAATAATAGAAAGGATAAGGTGGTAGGAAGTGACAGAGTGCTAAAGGAAGAAGTTGAAGAGGCAATACTGAGGCTGAATGTGGTGCTTCACCAGTGCTATCAAGCTATCTGGGAAGCCGAGGCAAGAGAATTCCAACGTCAAAGAAAAAAAATAAAAGAAGAAAAAAGAAAAAGAAAGAAATGGTGATATGCTCAGTGGTAGAGCATTTGCCTAGTGTGAATGAGTCCCTGGGTTGTATCTCTACTAATGAGTGCACACACACCCACACCCACCCACCCACACACACACACACACACTCACAACACAGACACACACACACACCCACGAGCTGAAACCCAACCTCCTATTGTAAGAAATAGCTTCAAGTGATAGAACTAATTCGCCTTGAATAAACTTTAAAACTCGATTTAACTATACCTTAATTATCAATAAATGGAACTTTTGCTTATTTAGTCATATCATGTCAGGTGAAAGTTTCTATACATGCATAAGTACCCATAAGACTTGAGGTTTTTGACACCTAAAACTGTTTTTCTAATTAGCATAGTTTACTATTTTTAACTCTCTAGTTCTATACTTGATGCACTCAAATGGACTGAGATTGACAGCAAGATAAATCTTTTCAGTTATTCATGACTAACTTGAATATTATCACTCTTAATATCCCATAAAACATTTAACTCTAGTGAGATTGAATTGAACAGAACTCTTGAAGGTACTTTTTTGTAAAGACCATAAAAAGACACTCTGAAAGTTACCATAGGTTTATTCAATTAATACAAGCATTTCTATACTAATTAGAAAAGTTACAGGAACAATGTTCAAGTTTCACTAGAATCACATCTAGAAAGGTGTTACCATTTTCCTCTAGCCTGCTTGTAAAAGTTGGCCTTAGTGAACTTGATGAACAATAGAGAACTGGACATATTAGTGTTTATATATACATTAAGAAAGCTCACTTATGCCAGGTGTAGTGGCTCACACCTGTAATCCCAGCACTTGGGAGGCAGAGGCAGGAGGATTGCTGAGTTCGAGGCTTGCCTGGGCTACATAGTGAGCTCGGGGCCAACCTGAACTACAAAGTGAGACCCTGTCTCAAAAAAAAAAAAAAAAAAAGCTCACTTAGAATCATATCTGATAAAATTCTTAAAATATTAAGAGTCCTGATTTGTGTATTAAAGATGCTACAAAAGGCATATTTTTAAATTCACATACAGAAGTTTCTAGACTCAAAATTGTTGGAGAAATTAAACATCCAGTTTTCATAAGAATTTTCCTCTTTTTCTCTTGCATGATATAGTCTATGAGTACTCTTAAAGATTGATTTGATTTTTAACATAACATCTGCATATGAGGAACATAATATGTCTTTATATATTGAAAAAATAATTTTATGGAAAGTTTATACCAAAAAAAGGAATTGGATATAATTAAATTGTGTGAACCAGGGATACTGTAGTTTAGTGGCATAGGACCTCCCTGATAAGTGCAGTTCCTGAGTTTGATCCCCGGTACCAATTTTTTAAAAAATTAAATTGTGGGCAGGAGATTTAGCTCAGTGGTTCTGGCGCCTGCCTCACAAGCGCAAGGTCCTGAGTTTCATCCCAGTAATCACATACAAAGCTTTGCGTGGTGACTCAAGCCCACCAGCAATCAATACCATATACCATAGTGCCAGGCGTGGTGAATCAAGCCTATAATCCCAGCACGCGGGAGGCAGAGACAGGAGGATTGCTGAGTTTGAGGCTTTCCTGGGCTACATAGTGAGCTCGGGGCCAGCCTGAACTACAAAGTGAGACCCTGTCTCAAAACAACAACAACAAAAAATCCCTAAAAGATACACAGTGAGCAAAGAGCAACAGAGTAAAAAAGTGTTTTTGTCACATCACAGAAGTTGACACCAAAGGATAATTCATCCAGGATGATAGCATGCAAAACTGAGTACTAAGAATGGAACTGGTGAGTGATGTTATTAATATTTTGCGATGGAAGGTGGAGATGGGTGTTGAAATATGTGAAGTAAACATTTTACTATCATGATATAAAGACCGTATATATATGTAGGTACAATTATATGTATACGATTTAGACTTTTATAGACAAGTATAGAAGAACCTAAAATCAAAGAGAGTCAGTTTGTATTTAACTCTAAATTAGAATCCTTTGGGTGAAGAAAACAATGGCAAGAAGTCATATGTTGTCATCATAAGCCGTCTTACAATAGTGGAAATTTTTAACCACATGAATTTAATAATTTTGTTAGATATAACTAAGGAAAGTATTCACAGTTCAAAAACAAAGGTAAATAACGTTTTTCACATAGGCTTCAAACCAGGCAAATTGAAATCCCAACTGCACTTACTTGAAAGATGATTCACAGCAAACTCATTTTATTTACATGTAAATATAATCATATTTCTATAAAAAAGATTTTTTGCTATCAGAAAAGTGAAGGGTTTGCCATATTTACATTTGTGACTTAATTTAATATGTCTTAAATTATTTACAATATTACTAGTTTGCTTTTGTCTCAGAGTTTGCTTTAAACTATGTAATGCACTTTAATATATGCATGTTAAAATAGTTGTAGAAAGAAGAAAAATAAAGCCATTTCTATTTTTTAGGATAGACAGCCAATGCATTGTATTGTAAATGTAAAAAGAGAGGCAAAATATGCAAAGTACTGTTTACTCAGAGATACTGGATATTTCTAAAAGGCAAAAACTGGAACGAAGGAGTAAGAGAAAGAAATAGAAACACGCTATCTTTGATGAATTATGAATGGATACTTGCGGTTACGAATAGGAATTTTATCATTTCTCCAGATAAGACACGGGTGACTTAGACATAAAATGAATACAAAGGTGGAGTTGGCATAGCTTTGTGTCAGCTCTGCGTCTGTCCTCCTCTCCAGTGCTGTAAGGAAAAGCTGAATTATTAACGTCTGTCCTACTACTAGTGATTAAGAAACTCCTCAAGAGAAAATATAATGTAATTGTTCCTACATTGTCATGGTGATATTTAGGCGTCAGGATAGTTTCTTTTTCATGTACAGTGAAAATATGTAAAATTACTTTCAGAGGGTTGCATTATCATTGAGAATGATTTTAAAATTATATATACACGTATGTATTGAGCTTTCTTTGCACTGATACTTGGTGACATTTTACCTGGAATAAAGGGGTTTTATATGTCTCTAATTAATATAGTGGTTTCTTAAAAATTATTATGAAATAACATTTCCACATATTGACATTTGTAACTATATTCTCATTTCTTTCAAGTTCATTTAAGTACAAGGGGTATGTAATAAATTGGGGATACCAGATAAAAGGGTAAGAAATAATTAAATCTGCATTTTAGTCTCTGCAGAGTAGTTTAATATTTTGGACTCTATAACATAAATGGATTTTAATAAGTATATTGTTAGCATGATTTTGAAAAGATTAAAACATATGCTTATATTTAGATTTCATAAAATCTGTCTAGTTTGAATTTGTAGTTTAGTAGATTTTTTAATGTACCAGAGAACTAACTTTTTTTTTTTTTCCAGTACCAGGTATCAAACAGGGCGCTGTCTGCTTGCAAGACAGGTGTGATACCAATGAGTTAAATCCCTGGCCTAAAACAGACTTTTTAAAAAGAATACTTATTTTAAAAGAGGGGAAAACATAGTCTCTTATTAAATTGCATTAAACCTGTGTTAATCTAATATTTAACGCATAAAGATTTAGAGGAAAAATTCAGTTCAATATGAAATTTATCAGGAAAAACATAATTATACAGGATGTTGGCTAATATTGGTTTTATTTTTAAAATTTAGTTATGTGACAGTAGATTTATAAAAATTAAATATTGTCTCACAAATACTACTGTAATGCTACTAACAATGGTAGGTTAAAAATCATATTCTGGATCTGTAATAATTCAAAGGGATTGATTTTTATTTTGAAAACTGCTTCTAAAATATAATTACCTCATTATACAGTCTGAATTATATATAACAACAATTGTGTGTGTGTGTGTGTGTGTGTGTGTGTGTGTAGTGTCTATCCGGATCTTTCTTTTTCTCGATTTATTTTGGAGAAAGATTTGTCTGCCACACTTAGTCCAAGTGGTTCTGATTAGTTAAGGTGAATTTAAATCCATTCTTACTATACGTCCCTATGGGTGAGCAAATATACCACTCTGACCACTCAGTGTATTCAGTTTCATGAAACATCTGAATCGAATGTATATGATTCCACTTTTCCTGTAAAGGGGCTGAGAATAATATAGCATTTAAAGCCCTTGCAATAATAATGATGTCTTTTATAATGTGAACTCTGTATTTTGCTCTTTGTGCCTACCCTGCGAACTGCCCAATCAGCCTGTTATCTTATTAAATAGGTCAATAAATCACTTTCAAAATACTTGGCAAGTTTATAGATTATTTTTCTGTATATTTTATTCATACCAACAAAATTGTGACAATTTTATGAACATATACTTGCTGAGTACACATTATTAAAAGTGTTCCCTGTTATTCAAGATAATGATAATATGTCAATAGCATTAATACCAGCAGTATGTTAACTAATTTTCCTACTCTGCTTTGAATTGAGGGGTTTTCCATGGTGAGGGACTTTTCATTTTATTAACTTTTCATTGATTGATTTAGTCAGTTAATTTTTTGAGACAGCTTTGTAGTAGAAGCTGATCCTGAACTCACTCTGTCGCCCAGGTCAGCCTCAAACTCTCAGTGATCTTCTTGCCTCTGCCTCCTGAGTGTTGTGATTACAGATGTGAGCCACCATCCCTGGCTAGACTTCTCATTTTAAAGCCATAATAAACAGAGACAAATTGTTCCAGTTTACCTGGAATTTAGGTATTCTAGAACACAGGCTCTTTAGTGCAAAAGCTAACAAAAATCTTCAGCAAATGTGGAATAGTCACTGTCCCTAAATTGTATTTATCATTCAGTGATCAATCACATTGAGGCACGTGTAGGGCTCCATTTCTTATGTGTGTAATCTTTGTCTTCCCATCAGGCATAAAATTCAGATACTCGAGGATGGCATGCTGTCTGCCATTACTTCCTTACTGAAATGTGTGTTGCAAAATTGTAGCTGGGGTATGTATGAGTGTACAAAAGAGGACTATCCTGTCCAGGCTTCCCTGACTCTACATGTGACCATGTGGGCTTGAGTCCTCATCAATTGAGAATGGAAACCGCAGGTACTGCTTCCAGGCTAAAGTTTTCAGAAATGGGAATACTGACTTGATATTTTCTTTCTCTTCCCAGTGACTGCATAATGAGGCCATAGTGTTCCTAGAACTACAAGTCTAAAGGAGTCTTAGATGAATCACTACAGGTAGGAAACCTCTCTTACATGAGAGAGAAATTTTTATTTCATCTTTGTGTTGAAACATTAGAGTGTCTTTGTTACTAGTGCTTGCATCATGTTGATGTTATGTATGTATGGTTATTATTTGTTTTAGTACTAGATTTATAATTCATTTTTGGAGTGAAATAAAACAGTTGTTGATTAGACAATTCAAAAGTTATTGTATTGTATTAAATTGTAATATTGCAGAAAGCTTAGATTAGGACTGAGGCTGCTCAGATAAATAGTAAGGGCATATATAAACTCAGTAAACCTATGCTTTCCCAAAAACCACTGTGTTGCTTCTCATAGACTGAAAGTGATGAGATAATTAATCCATTGTGACTGAAACCAATTGTGACTGGAATCAGATTTCTCTGCTTGTGAGATAGACTAATTTGTAAAAGAAATCCCTAAGCTTTTTATGAGTACACCAGAAAGTTAAATCCATAAGAAAACAGTAGATAATAAATCATCAAAATAACCAAAGGGTTCAAGTAGTATAAAGAATATCTATACATGGAATATCAGATGACATCTAATCTGCTACATAATTGAATAATTTAAGACGATAATAGCTTGAGTATAGCTAAAATAAAATTTATTCCTCTTTACCTAATTAGTTTGGAAAGACAAAATTGGTAATAAAATTGCGTTTAGAAGTTATTTTTAAAACCTCAGGGCACTGTTGTGCTACCACAATGGTAAAGCATTTGTTTTGAGTTTTCTTCTTACTGTGTAATTTGGATTAGTAAGATTTTTTTTTACCTTGATAAGTGCAAAGATTTGGAATTAGTTTTGTGGTTGAATCTTGAATCTGATATTTTCCAGCTCTATGACATGAAAATTGAAGGTGATGATGATTAAAGTAAAACAAACAAATAAACAAAAAAACTTAGGAGTCATATATTCATCATTTGCCATTTTCCAGAGGGAAAGATAGTTTCAGTTTTTTTTATATGTACCGAATGTATAGATCATGTGTTTAATGATGCATAAAACATACAGTTTGTGAGCAGTGTGCATGGTTGACAGCAGAATTCAAATGTATCTGGTTTCCAATGTCATTTTTTCCCACTTAGCAAGGATATTATTATTATTATTATTATTATTATTATTATTATTATTATTATTATTATTATTTGGTACTGGGGATCAGACTGGGGCACTTGAGCTAAATCCCGAGCCTCAAACACGGATATTATGTCAAAGAAAGGTATTATTAGTCTGTCATATTTAGGTATATTAACTTCCAGACCATCCTCTAGTGGATGTTTCTTTGTTCTGAGTATATGTAAAAAGATTTGGTGTACATTAATTTGAAATAGTATAAGATATTTTTGAAAGTTGAGACTCTAGAAAAAGGAGATCAAACAGACTTGTAGTAAATAACAAGATTAAGAAGCTCTTCCATGGAAATGTCTAAAATTTTAAATCTGTATTACTTAAAGTTCTACAAACATGTGTACAGAAAATGAGATCTTGGACGGTACACTGTATTGTATAGAAATGCAGAAACTACTTTCAAAACTTTGAGGTACAAATCATACTTGAAGGAGAGGTTTACACCTCTCCTAACTCAGTTCCTTTTTCAACTAAGGAAAAAGGAAGCATTACAGAAATGGATGGAAGGGACAAAAGAAAGAGACAGGCAGAGACAGAGACAGAGAGAGAAAAACTCAGACAACTGATAATTGATCACAAAACAATTTTCTATTTTCCTTGCTACTCAAGGCTCCTATGAAATTTTTTAAAAATAGGATATTAACAGCTTCGATTTCTCATACCAGAGAAATATGCTGGTACAAATTCTCAATATTGTGTGTGATCAGGATGTGTGCATATAATGTACCAATAAAGATTAAAAAGATGTAGGATATTAAGAAATGTAAACATATAATGTTTTTGTTACTGAAAAAAATAAACTGCCATAGGTCTATGGTGTGGAAATATTTGAATAATCAGCTAAATTAATATCATGTGGATGTAAACTATCCTATATTTCTAGAATTACCTATTAATCATATTGTATTCTGACATGGAAGATTTGATACATAAAGCCTTGGAAAAGTTCACTTTCATATTATTTCCAGAACCATTATATTAAAAATAAGAGCACTTTGGAGTTTTCTCCTTTACTTCTTATCCATATACATTCCAACAGCAGATACTATACCTAACACTTCAATCTTTCCATTAGTTTGTAGTTAATTGTCATATTTAGCTTTTGCTGAAAATGGGAATGCTGATCAAGTGAAATACTGCACAAATAGTAGGGTTTCTTTTCATTGGCTTTGACAAAAAAGAATATCAATTCTGCCTTTATTCCTTTAAAAATACATAGGCTATTTTTTGCTACTGAATTATTCAAATGGCTTATACATTTTGAATATTAACTAATAAGGTTTCCAGATATTTTCTCCTATTCTATACATTGTCTTCTCTCTATTGGTTATTTTATTCTGTGTGCAGAAGCTTTTTGGTTTGATGTCATCCAATTTGTTTATTTTTGCTTTTGTTGGCTGAGGATTTGGTATGATAATGAAAAAAAAAATCATTGTCTAGAGCAATAGTAAGAAGCTTTACCCCTATGTCTTGTCTGTCCTAAAGAAACAAAAACTTGTGCCTTGGTGTTGGGGGTACAGGCCTTTAATCCTAGCATTGTAGGAGGCCAGGGGTGGAGCATAAATCCAGTCTGGGCAATATAGTGACTTGGTGAGATCCTACTGATACAGGGGAGCAAGCCTACTGCCCTACCTGCTAGATAGCTGAAATACAAGTTTGTGTTCTCTAAAATCATAGAATAAATTCTAGGAATAATGGAGGTTAAGAGTAGGAAAACTTTAATGAAAAAAAAGCTTCTGCCTAAGAGTAACAGAAGTGGGATCCAAAAATGAAAGGAACCCCCCACCCCACTTCCCAGGGGGTTTTTATGGAGTAAATCCATGGGTGGGGCACCTTTAAAGTGGGACAAAATTATGGTTAACCAGTAATATTGCAGTGGTTTAGGTAATACTGATACAGTGAGAAATCATCAAAAGGACAAAACCATAATCAGCCAATAATTTTACAAGTATTAAAGTCTAGTTAGAATATCAATCATTGCTATTTATGCTACCTGGGTGGAGTAGTATTCTCTTTTGATAATGCTGATCTTCAATGAAGGTCTCCTGTTTGTCTTTTGGCTCCTTGACTGTCCTCCACATGGGCTTTTCCAGGGCCAGCCCTGTCTAACTGCCTACAAGATATCTAACTAGCCCACCTACTTATAACGCTATCTCAAAATTAGAGGGTTCAATCTTTCTTACTGAATAAAAAAATTTAAAAGCTAAAAAATGCCCTATAGAGTTTAGGTTCAGATAGAGGGGTGATTTCTGTTGCTAAACAGTTTAAAAAATTACTGTCCTTTGTAACTATACAATTTGTACATTGAAGTTAATGACACATAGGAAAACTGAAAGTTTATAAACTTGAATTTGATTCAACATCATTTGGTTCGTAACTGAAAAAATAATCTTGAGTTCATTTTACACACAGGATGCTTATTAAGTAGAAACTGCAAAGAGTTATTTCTAAATGAAGGTGATTAGTAATAACAGAACTGGACCTACAATTTAATGTTGAGTTAGCAACTAGGTTATTTTGGCATTAACTCATTTGCAATAGACATTATGTTTGAATAAATAATAATAGCTAGACACATTAATGACTATAATATTGTCATGAGATTATTTAAACAATGTTTAATAACAAATTATTTCAAACTTCAAGGTAAAATTACCTAATGGAGACATTAATGAAAAACCTCACTCAGCATATAGATGTGTAGTATTGAAAAATGAAATTAGAACAGAATTTTCCCCAAGATAATATACAAGTTCACTATTAATGAGAATTGAAAAAGAGAAAGGAACATATATAGAGAGTATAAGACTTTAGGTAGGGAGGGCAGATGGACTGAAGGAAAAACAAATAACAGCCTTTCTCACAAGTAAGATAGGAAATCTTGCTTCCCTTAATGATGATATTGTCAAGTTTGACTTCAGAACTATAAAGATGTGGAGAAATCTGCAGAGTTTAAAGAATTTTTTTTAATTGAATTCTTTATTGGTACAATTTATATACATCTCAAAATCACATATAACATTGGGAAATTTGTACCAGTAAGAAGAATTTTAATATTAGCCTTTTAAAGGATAGCACACATTTAAATAGAAGAGCTAAATTTGATGAGGAAAACAGCACACTCATCTTCCTTCATATTTGGTTTCATTTATCTTACCATTGGGAAAGAAAAGTAAAAGTAAATCATAGTTCTACATTTTCTCCATTTTTATTTTATATTTTGACAGTTATGGAGATTCCTTGCAGTTTTTCACCAACAATGCTGGAAAAGTACAGAATTCGTTTGTCTCTCTGTGTTATTTGGACTTGGTATATCCAAATTAGGGCCAGTTAGAATGATTACAGTGCAAAGGATGGGAAAGGGGGCAATTCCCTCAGGGCTCTTCCCATCCTTTCCCATCTTCTTCCCTCCACAGTTGTAGATTCTGAAGAATTCAGGTACCCATTCATTAATTATTAAGCATGTAATATGTCTGGACACTGAATTAAATATTTTTCTGTAACATGCACAGATGTTTGCATTTAAGATATATCACATAATGGGATTCTTATCATTTTGATTTTATTTGAATTTCAATGAGGGAGCATATCAAAGTTGGTAGTATCACACTAATATTATCATTAGCTAGCCTTGGAAGCTCTGCTCTCTCCTGCTCAGCATGCCCCACCTTACTGTCCTACCCCAAGGGCTCACTCTGCTTTACTCTGGTTACCTGCCCATCATGTTCAAAAAGCATCTGGATGAAACTAGTTTTTTCAACCCCCATTTATCAAAGATGCTGTCTTTCCTCCAGTGGAATCATGTGGCTCCTTTACTTTTAGGATTTTGATTGAGGTTACATTCAATCTATATAGCAATTTGGGCAGTATGGCCATTTTTGTCAATATCGATTCTTCCTACCCAGGAATAAGGATGGTCTTTCCCTTTTCTGATATTCTCTTCAATCCCTTTTTCAGACTGCTGTAGTTTTCCAAGTAGAAGTCTTTTATATTTTTTGTTAGATGGATTTTTTTATATTAATGTGAAGGGTTTTATTCCCACAATTTTGCTTTTAGTGAGTCTGTTATTCATATACAAAAAGCTACTGATTTTTCAGTGTTGACACTGTATCCTGCCAAAGGATTAAAACTAGACCTATGTCTTTCACTGTACATTAGACTGAAACAAAAGTGAATTGAAGATCTGTATATAACAGAAACACTAAATCAACTAGAAGATAGACTAGGTAGAACTCTTGGAGACATTGGCATGGGGAGGTTTTTTGAACAAAACCTCAGTAACATGGGAACTGGCAGAATGAGTCAATAGCTGAGATCTTGTCTTACTACAAAGCTTCTGCACAACAAGAGAAAACACCAACAGAATGAGAAGACAACCTATATGTTGGGGGAAAAAAAATTACGAGCTGTTCCACAGATAAAGGACTACTATCTAGAGTATATAAAAACTTTAAAATATCAGACACTCCAATTTTTAATTTTTTCCTTTATTGAGTTTATTGGTATATTTTAGATACACTTTAGATACAAATTATGATCACATTCAACATTGAGAATTTGTACTTTTACATGACTTTTTTTTTTTTTTTTTGAGACAGGGTCTCACTTTGTAGTTCAGGCTGGCCCTGAGCTCACTATGTAGCCCAGGCAAGCCTCGAACTCAGCAATCCTCCTGTCTCTGCTTCCCGAGTGCTGGGATTATAGGCATGAGCCACCACACCTGGCACTGTGGTATGTGGTATTGATGGCTGGTGGGCATGAGTCACCATGCCCAACTTTGTATGTGGTTATCAGGATCGAACTCAGGACCTTGTGCTTGTGAGGCAGGCACTGGAACCACTGAGCTAAATCTCCGGCCCTTGTACATGACATTTTGACTCTAATTTTTCCCATACCCTTGCATTCCTTCTTACTGCCAACCATATTTTTATTTGTTTTTACCATTGATGACTTTTTCCCTTTTTTACTTATCCCATCCTACATTTCCTTTTCCCTTTGAACATTTTCTTCCTATTTCACAGTACCCATCATGCATTTAGGACCTCATTTATACTTTCAGTTTCTCATACTAGAGAAATGACATGGTATTTACACATCTGTGATGGCAACTAGCAGAAAGAATCAACAACTGAGATCTCAGCTTATTAAAATGCTTCTGAACAGCAAGAAAATCCATCAACAGAGGAAAAATAACAACCTACAATTTGAGAAAAAAAATTTACCAACTATTCCACAGACAAAGGATAACTATCTAGAATATGTTAAGAACTTTAAAAAATTAGCCCCCAATTTAAAGACCCAATTCAAAAACAGGCATCTGAAGTGAACATACATTTTTCAGATGAAGTAAAAGTAGTTAAGAAACATATGAAGAAATGTTCAACATCGCTTTTTATTTGAGAGATGCAGATGAAGACAATAGTGAGATTCCATCTCTCTCCAGAAATATTGGCTGCTATCATGAAATCAACCAACAAAAAGTGCTAGTGAAGGCTTTGGAGAAAAAGGAACCCTTCTCCACTGTTGTTGGAAATGTGGACTGGTACAATCACTGTGGAAATCAATGTGGAGATTCCTCAAAGTATCCCCTCAAATTTAAAGACCCAACCCAAAAAATGGGCATTTGAAATGAATAGAAACATTTCAGATAAAGAAGTAGAAGCAGCAAAGAAGCATATGTAAAAATGTTCAGCATCATTGGTTATTCAAAAGATGCAGATGAAAACAATACTGGGAGACCATCTTACTCCAGAAAGAAAGGCTGCTATCAAGAAATCAACCAATAACAAATGCTAATGGGGTTGTGAGGTAAAAGGAACCCTTTTCATTGTTGGTGGGAATGTAGATTGGAGCAACCACTGTGAAGATCAGTGTGGAGATTCCTCAAAAAAAAAAAAAAAAAAAAACAACGAGAATTAGAGGTCTCATTTGACCCTGCTATTTTTCTGATGGGTATATTCCTGAAAGAATTACGCATCACTTCACAACAACATATGTGCGCCTATGTGTATAGTAGGATAATTAGTTATACCTAAATCTTGGAAACAGCCCAAATGCCTATCAATTGGAGACTGGATAAAGAAGATGTAGGGTTTTGGGGCCGGAGATTTAGCTCAGTGGTTCCGGCACCTGCCTTGCAAGTGCAAGGTCCTGAGTTTGATCCCCAGCAACCACATACAATGCTGGGTGTGGAGACTCATGCCCACCAGCAATCAATACCACATACCACAGTGCAGGGCATGGTGGCTCATGCCTGTAATCCCAGCACTCGGGAGGCAGAGACATGAGGATTGCTGAGTTCGAGGCTTGCCTGGGCTACATAGTGAGCTCAGGGACAGCCTGAACTGCAAAGTGAGACCCTGTCTCAAAAAAAAAAAAAAAAAAAAAAGATGTAGCGTTTTTTTTTTTTTTTTGAATGTAATAAACTGGAGTATGACTCTGTCACAAAGAATAAGTTGAGATATTTATTGCTAAATGGATGCAATTAAAACCATACTCATAAGTGCAATAAATAGGCCACACTTATCAAATACTGAATAATTTCTCTGGTCTGAGAAATTGAGAGTATGAATGAGGTCCAAAATTTCCAATAGATATTGTGAAATGGGAAGAAAATGTTCCAAGGAGAAAGTGAACAAAGGAGGGGGAGTGGGGGAAGGGAAATAAAAGGGGAGAGGTGGTAGAGTTGATGGATGTATTTTGATAGTGTTCACATTCTATATTAAGGTAGAGTGGTGAGATGAAATATATTCTAAGCAGTGCTTGGTGTGGATATACATTTGTAGGGTTTTGCTTTTGTTTTTCATGCTTAACATGTTCATAAACTATTAAAAAATTCATTAGCTAGCCTTTGTAGAATACTTCTTATGTGCCAAACACTGATATGCACTTCATAGCCATTACTTCTTTCAACTTTTTGCTAACTTGTGAAGTCTTTTCTTAGAATGACAAGCATATGTGTGGACATTTTGGTGATTAATGGGAAAAACCCAAACAGAATAAGTAGCCATTGATCCCTGGAACAATCTTCTAGGAATTGTAATTAGTTGGCATTGACTTTTTAATAAAAGTCACTGTCCATGGCCACTTAGTTCATTATTTTTGTATTCTAAATTAGGCTTTTATTCTTAGTATTGTTAAGGATTTGTTCTAGAACCTGATATTAATTAGTCACTGAATAAAGCCATATGACATATGTGAGCCTAATGGAGAAACAGTGAGGTTGTTTGTGGAAAGACGTGAATCATTTACCTTTAAAGTTCCTAGAACCTAACAGGAATATGCTGACAATCCTTTTGCTTGCCACAAACATAGTAGCTTTTATAATTGGTAGAATAATAATTGGATAATAAGATAAGGTTTATATACCTGTAATTCAATTTATTCCTTACACAAGTGTAGTTAAATATTGTGGATTGAATAAAATAATTAATGATGCAATATGCCAGTAAGTAAAATTAATAAAGAAGTGTTTGTATTTAAATGATTATGAAAAAGTTAGATATTAGTCCATAATTTTGATAATGAATGGTGTGAAAAATAATAACTATTATTAAAAGGCCAATTATATAAGAAATGAAAAATTATCAAAATATAGAAATATTCCCATTAAGATCAGTTTATTATTTTTCTCAGGATGTCATTGGCATTTTCTATAACTCTTTACAACTTTGTAAATACAATGTATTATAATACACAATTTTATTCCCAATATATTCTTTATATAATTCCTGCATATAAAGCAAAGTATTTCTGAACAAATATGTTCGATTTCAAGATTCATATTTTTTAAAGGTATCTCACAAAGGACAAAGCTTCAAATCATAAAACAAGGAAATTCTAACGCAAATTGCTACTAAGATCTTATTTATTTATTTATTTATTTATTTATTTATTTATTTATTTATTTATTTATTTATTTATTTAGAGACAGAGTCTCGCTTTGTAGCTCAGGTTGGCCCTGAGCTCACTATGTAGCCCAGGCAAGCCTCGAACTCAGCAGTCCTCCTGCCTCAGCCTCCTGAGTGCTGAGATTACAGGTGTGAGCCATGACGCCCTGCACTGTGGTATGTGATACTGACTACTGGTGGGTGTGAGTAACCATGCCTGGTTTTGTTGTATGTGTTTATTGGGGATTGAACTCAGGACCTCGCATTTGCCAGGCAGGCACCAGAACCACTGAGACGAATCTACAGCCCGTACTAAGAATTTTTTGAGTAAATGCAAACTGTAGTTTGTGGGTCTTTGAATATGTACATGAGGAACTTAGTACCATAGTTCTGAAAATTCTTTTTTTTTTTTTTTTTTTTTTTTGAGACAGGGTCTCACTTTGTAGTTTGGGCTGGCCCTGAGCTCACTATGTAGCTCAGGAAAGCCTCGAACTCAGCAATCCTCCTGTCTCTGCCTCCCGAGTGCTGGGATTACAGGCCTAAGCCACCACGCCCCACACTGTGGTATGTGGTATTGATTGTTAGTGGGAGTGAATTTCCACGCCCAGCATTGTATGTGGTTACCGGGGATTGAATTCAGGATCTTGCACTTGCAAGGCAGGCGCCGGAACTACTGAGCTAACCCTCCAGCCCAGTTCTGAAAATTCTTAATGGTCTTTCTTTTTCTCTCATTCTAACAGAGAATCCTGAAATGTAAGAAATATTTGGAACATTATTTAATAACTTATGAGTCATCTTCATGAATTAACTCTGATTATTTGCATGTGATGCCTTTAAGGATTGTGAATGGGGGGGCTTTGATGAAATATACAGAGATAGAGCTATGGGAACACATTTTTCTGACAAAATTCTCTAGAGTCCTGGTGGAAACTGCTCTTCCTTCCTGCTCATTCCCCAGTGCCGGCAGGTTATGAGTGATATCTGCTTCACTCCTCTTCAGCCCCTGCTTTCATTCTACTCATTACTCGGCATGTTCTCCTTGCATATGCCTATGCATATCTTCAGATTTAATGCTACAACAAACCTGTTAAATATCTTAAAATATCATGATGGTTAAATACATTGGGTATGAAAACACCCACAAATTATGTTCCAAGTATAGATGAGGTATACATATATATGCATATATATACACACAAATATATACATGTATATACACACATTTATATATATGCATATATATGTATATATATATGTACATATATATATATATATATATATATATATATGCTATAGAGTATCAGAGCTAGAACTGGAACTTACTCATCTTGATTCTCAAATGTTACACATTAGCCACTTTTCAATCTCTTCCCTTCCACCCTCCCCTTTTTCTTCAAGGCTCAGGCATTTTTAAAATCATACATAAAGCCTTCAAGACTCTTATACATTATGTCCTTGACTAGCATCCAGGGAACCTGAGGCCTAATCCTAGCTTAGTATTCTGGTTTTGCCTCTGTTTGGTTCGACACAGGTTTGCACTCCAGGCAAACTGTGTTGTGTTGCAATCCCAGCAAGAGCTCTTTCTCAGGCAATCAGTGCCATTGATTGAGCTGTTCTCTCTGCTTGGAATATTTTTCTAGTCTTTACATACCTGGCATAATTCTGCTTCTCCTTTAAGGCATATGAAAAATCATAAAGAGAGCAAACATAAAATAGATAGATGGAACAATAATAATATTAAATAGCTGTATGCCACAGGTACTACATAGCTCTCTATGTATAGATTGATATCACCTACATGGAATATAACTACTCATTTAATCTTTCACCAAATATGTCAGTGTTGTCTTATTTATGTTCTAATCTTTTAACCATTCTATTACTACATTTTAAAAATTAAAGTGGGCTGTTTTGAGAGCAGTTCTAGGTTTATAGAATAATCAAACAGGAAGTAGAATTCCCATTACCCTTCTTGTCTCCTCTAATGCCTAGTTTCTCAAATATTAATTTTTTACATTAATAAACTTATTACAAATGATGTGGCAATGTTGATACATCATCACTAATGAAATCCCATAAATTACATTAAGATTCACTGTGTTCTAGGAGATTCAGGAAATACATAATGTAATGTATCCAGGATCGCAGTTCATGTGGAATTAGTTTCATTGTATTAAATATCTCTCTATACCCTGAATATTCATCCCTCCCTCCACTTAAAGCCACAGTTTATAGTTAATTATATATTTCTGTCTTCTACTTATGTCCTCTGAATATTGTATTCTAAGACATTTTTTTCTTGAAATCATTTTACTTGTGCAGAATTCTCTATAGTGTTAAATGTTTCTGCCTATAGTATTGATAATACTAACATATATCTGTATAAGCACTTTCTTATACACACATTTGATAAATAATACATTAACATGTTCTATTATTTAAACCTGAGGCTTACAGGTAAAGCTGAAATTTGTGTGTTTGTTGTTTAATTACTGTCTCTTTAATTCCAGTATTTTGCTAAGTGGGAACTACTGTGCCATTTCATGTACATATTTCTAAGCCTTTGTCCTGACCATTTCTATACAAGTTAAATGCCCACAAATATATTTATGTAGTCAAACTTGTTTAGCAACTTGTGATTCCTTCAAACTATTGGGGTTGCTTTTTAATGTACCACCTGGTGCTATGATATTTAGTATTGTGAATAATTCATATTATTTTACTCATTTTTCTCTTGAACATTTATGTTTTCTTTGCTCTTTTATCTTATAAAGAATGCTGGAATGAATTTTTTCACCCAGTTTTGTTCATGTGTGTATGAGTTTTCCTTTTACAAACTCTCTAACCCTGTCAGTATGTGACCTCTGAGGGCTGTGTCCTTTCATCCTCTTCAATATTGAATATAGTAGTTTCTATACATTCAATGCACAATTGTATTTGAATAGATGACAGACACAGAGACTTACCAATGAAATGTGTTACTGAGAATATTGCATCTCGGTTTGCCATTTTCTTTGAATTTATTTAAGATCTTTGTAAATGCTTTGTAATAATTGGATATCAAAAACTTTATTCTGGATAAGAAATGAGCCAAGTACATGCTGCTTTTATGTTTGCCCTTATAATGCCTTTTATTTTGCCATTTTAAACATATCCTGATGTTATTCATTCCTGACTAATGAGAAATGTTTCTGTATAGTAATCTGTAATAAATTCTGATCTCATTTTTAACTACTGCCAGATTCTGTACTGGTATAGAATAATTGATAAATATCTTCAGTGTAAGATTAATATTACAATTGGGATTTAATTATGAGACATGATCTTTCATTGCTTTGTTCATCTCTTGAATTCTTTTTAGTTTTGATTTTGAGAATTAGGAGTTAAGAATCAAGTTGACTGTCACCATAAGAAATAAAAATAAAATTACACTGAAATTTCTGAAGTGTTTAATTTTGGCTAGTTTTAGTACATTGTTATGAAAAGTTCATTGATTACCATAGTTTCTCTTCTTATAGCCCCACTGAGAAATTTTACCCAGAAAATCATTGTCATTTTTTTTTTTTAATGTGGCACATTTTTTTTTTTTGTTGTTGTTTTTTTGAGACAGGGTCTTGCTTTGTAGTTCAGGCTGGCTCTGAGCTCACTATGTAGCCCAGGCAAGCCTTGAACTCAGCAATCCTCCTGCTTCTGCCTCCCGAGTGCTGGTATTATAGGCGTGAGCCACCACGCCCGGCCACATTTTTTTTTTTTTAATGTGCACTTCCAAAGTAGGTGCAGGACCAATTGAGCTAGATCCCCAGCCATCGTCATTTTGCATAAAATAAAAAAAAATGTAAGTCAAAATGCTATACTATACAGTAAGTCTGTTCTGCTTTTGCAAGTTACCTCTCTTAAAATGCAGAAAGCAAGGAGTGGAAAACGATTACAACATTATTTTTCACTTATTCTGTGGTCTCTGTAATGGACTTTTCCGAAGATGTTATTTTTGTTTTGTTTTCTTGACTTGTTTTATCTTTTGAGCTTGTAACTATTTTTTACTAATTCAATGAACTGATGTAAGAAAAAATAACTTGCAAAGTGCTATCATTGTAGTAGGTCCTTTCTATAAAGAGTATATACTTCTACCTTCAAAATACCCTCCATGTGCTTCGTGTATGTTGTCTATTCAATGAGAGATTCATTAATTCAACACATTGAATGGCTAAAATGTGACACAGCCTGTTTTTAGCAGTGGAGTAAAGTCCCTAGCCTGGTAGAGAATATTATTGACTGAGTTAATATTCAGAATACTGTAGTAGTGATAATGAAAGGGAAGGTGACGAAGAGGAGGAACAAAAAGAAGAAAAGTAAACAGCAATGTAACTTCTCTAGGTGAATTTTGAAATTAAATAGATTTAGAAATTTTTAATTGTGTAATGATTAATTTTAAGCACTCTGGATAATAATTTAATTACATGTTTTAAAGATACAGCTATATAAGGAAACACTGTAGAGCAGAAGAAACTTGGTGAAGTGGTCTTTGCTTTGTCTGACTTAGTGAGAAATTCTGGAAAATCACTCCAACTTTTGTACCTATAAACATGTTGATTAGTCTTGATCATTTAAAACAATAGTAACAGATAGTACAGAGATAAAAGATTTAATGTTCTAATGTGCTATAAAATCTCTACTTTTTTTTTTTTTTTTTTGAGACCGGGTCTCACTTTGTAGTTCAGGCTGGCCCTGAGCTCACTATGTAGCCCAGGCAAGCCTCGAACTCAGCAATCCTCCTGTCTCTGCCTCCTGAGTGCTAGGATTATAGGCGTGAGCCACCACACCCGGCTACTTTTTGTTGTTTTAGTCTCTTCTTGGAGAGCTATGGTGCCTATGAATATTTCAAATGTACACAAAAACTAGGTGTGGTGGTGCCATCCTGGTGGTCCCACCTCTCAGGGGTCATGCGGGTGACTGTAGGTCACAGTTCAAGACTAGCTTGAGCAGCAGAGCACAGTGTTTGTCAAAATTTAAAAATATATTTTAAGTGTCTGTGACTATTTCTGTGAATCACATGTATTTTAGTCAATTCAAAACAATAATTTACCAGGTCCTTGACTTGAAATTCTTTTCATCATGGCAGTACCCATGGATCTTGCTCAATTGATATTTTAGGAAATAGAGTTTAGACAAGCAGGACTAGAAAAGTCTCTTCAAGCAGTGACATTTTAAAAATTCTACATTTCCTCTTCTCTTTACTATTGGACCTTATTTTTAATCCTGATTAAAATACATAGTGAGAAATGCATTCATACATGTCACCAATATGGAAATATGACACTGAATTAGTTTGCATGCATTTCAACTACTTTTTCCCCAAGAGGCACCAGAGATTGTATTTTAATTGCCGATACAGAATGATGTTCCCATACAGCTGTAATACATTGATTGGAATGTCTTGTTCCTATACTACTAAAGTTTTTTACTTGATAGTTCTTTGCTTGTGAGGGCTGTCATAGTCACTTTCCTCTTCTCTGGGACAAAATAGCCACAATTTAAGAGAGGAGAGGTTTCTTTTTGCTCATGTTTAATCCATAGCTGGCTAGCTCACAGGCAAAATGGCATGGTGGGAGAGCCTGGGGGAGGTGAGCTGTTCTGGGTGTTGAGAAACCCAACCGTGAATGGAGAGAGATGTTCCCTTCTAGGCTGTATTCTCCATGTCCTGGCTCTTCCAACCAGGACGTGACCCCCATGTAACAGCAAGTCATCTATGCTGTCTCATAATCCAAACACCTTCTGAAAGCTTCACGCATGGGCACATAAAGCTTTTGGGAGACATCTAAATATAAACGGTAACAGGGGCTTTCTGGTGCATGTAGATGTTTAGCAGTATTTCTGGCCTCTACCCACTTGATGGGTAGCACAACTCAGCTGAGGTAATCAAAATTTCGTCAGATATTGCCAAATGGGCAGTGGGAAGTAAAATCACACCCAGTGAAGATCTGCTATGTGGGTGTCACTATTATAAAGCAATATCCAGTTGAAGGTGAAATATCATCTTACTTTAGAACTGGGTCTAACATGATGACTGAATTCTCCAACTGGCAACCTGCTGTGGTAATTTTTGCCTTGTGGTGGCATTAATGATTGCTTTTTGACACCTGTATATTCTTACCTGGAGTTATGAGTGGAGTTCTAGTGCTGACATTCCTGCCAACTGGACTTAACAGCAAATGAACAGCAGCTGATATATTTCAAAGCACTGGGCAGCTTGGGCAGAAGCTATGTGGACAAATCCTATTAACAAACAACAGGATTTGTCCACACACAGCACCTCCCACACTGAGCCTTGAAAATATACACCAGGCTGTTCCCATCCCTGTTACGCATAAATCATAGAAATTATAATAAATTGAGCAAAATGTTCTCCCACACATGGAAGTTCAACCTACACTCTGCTGATGACCTTTTGGATTATTTGTCAAAGAGGATATCTGATGAAGCAAAGTTGTAGCCAAGTTTAGTTTCAAAGCAGCAAAAGACATTGAATACATTTGCTCTCAACTTAAAATCTTAACCTTAAAAATAAAAATAATGAAGTTATTAGTGGGAGGTCTTTATGCAGCAGAAATAATGTTAAATAACCAAGTCTCTGAATCAGCCAGATGCCACTGAGAGGCTTGAATTGAATGACTTTCAAGTTCCCTTCCAAACCTCAGTGACTATAAATTTCCCATCTGGATTCCTAGGAAACCAAATTGTTTCACACGATTAGTATCCTATTCCCTTCCATTCTTGAAGGTGCTGTGCTTCCAGTTATGTTTAAATTGTTGCTTTCACAGTGTGAAACTATCACCTTTTCTTGAGTGCTTTGTTATTGCTGTATTCACAGTTGGTCTGTTGAAAACTCAATATCATAACCACATCTACTAAAAAATACATGAAGTGGTGGGATGAATTGTTGAGCTAGCATCGTTGAATTTTCTGAGCATCTTAGTTCTGAATATTGGAGAATGATATTTCCATAGATTTAGTCTTTACAACCTGGCATGATGAATCAACACATTTGAAGCTGGGAAATGTGCCTATAAACTGAGTGACAGCTGATGTCTGATTAAAGAGATTGTCTAATTAAAGGACCGCTTAGAAGAAGATACTGAAAAGCTTCTGAATGCATCATACATAGCACTTGCATCTGTAAGTCTGCTTGTATTCTTTCTTTCTCCTTTCTCCATTCTTTCCCCTTCTCTTTCTCCATTTTGTCTGAACTTGATTCATTCCATTATTCCTTTGAGAGACAGAAGTATGTGGTGTTTTGTCCTTCATTAGCACAGGTAGAATATAGTCAGACTACTTGGATTAATATTACAGGTCCCTTTAAACAGGAATACTTATGCAGTTCCTTAACTTTTTTTTCCTGGTATTAGAATATTGTACTTCGCTTGGCATTAGAGAAATTTTAATATTCATAAATTTTAATAACGGTGCCTGTAATGTGGTAGGTTCTATATTACTCTATTAACTACTGTTAACCCATCCATTCTTTTTTTTAACCCATCCATTCTTAAAGTGACTTCTTTGTACCACTGTTTTAAGTCCATGAGATACAATAATAAAGATTATAAAGATTTTGCCTTTGATCTTATAAATCCTATAACAAAGTAAGTTCTCTGACCGCAAGTAACATCATGTTCAGAAAGCATGGGATGAAATTAATGACATAAGTAGTTAGCAGGTGTTGAGTGTAGGGTGGTAGGTTAGTCCATAGAAGGAAAATGGTTCCTTGTACATAATCACATTGGAGATTAGCAGGTGAATGTTAGGTACTATATTGCATCACCTAGAATCCATTAGCTGGTGTATTCATTGCCTAGCTGCTGAGAAAAATGGGTTGTAGATTACTCAATTTGACTCTTTTTTTTTTTTTTTTTTTGAGACAGGGTCTCGCTTTGTAGTTCAGGCTGGCCCTCAGCTCACTATGTAGCCCAGGCAAGCCTGGAACTCAGCAATCCTCCTGCCTCTGCTTCCCAAGTGCCGGGATTACAGAAATGAGCCACCACACCCTGCACTGTGGTATGTGGTATTGATGGCTGGTGGGCGTGAGTCACCACGCCCAGCATTGTATGTGGTTACCAGGATCGAACTCAGGGCCTTGCGCTTGCAAGGCAGGTGCTGGAACCACTGAGCTAAATCTCCAGCCCTAGACTCTTCTGAGAATTACCTTTAGCTAAATGTAGCCATTTTGTCCAGAATCAAATGGTAGGTTTCTTTATTTCTGCAGCCAGGGAATGGTTAGCTGATGAGGGAGAGAGGAATGTATGTATCCTTGACACAGGTGGTCCTAATCTGGATTTCTGTTTCTGTTCCACATTCCTGTGGACTGAGATGAAGCCTGCAACTCAGTGGAACCCAGATCTTTACCCCCTTTTTCCTTATAACCTATTGTGCTTCTATTAGTCCTTTATAAACCACTTTCTTTTTGAATGTTGCTAGGAAGCTCCTCCAAAGAGCAACTACACTAGAAGCACCTTGGAGAATTGTAGGAATAGTTGATAGTCTCTTGGAAACTGCTGATTCAGAGGGTAGAGCGAGTCAAGCTGTCTTGGCCCCATGTTGTTTGGCTTAGAAAAGTGCCAAAACACTTTTTGAGAGAAAGCACTGGTTATGACTAATTTAGGGTGATATTTGGTCAGAGGGGTATGATTAAAAGATACAAGAATAATGGAATGTGAGTACTTTTATAAATATCGATGTGGAGGGATGACATCTCTTGGGGGTGTGATCTGCAATTTCCTGGTGACTACTGATCACTTTTTAATGTACTTGTTAATCATTTGTACATCTTCATTTAAGAAATGTCTACTCATTTCCTCTTTTTATAATTTAATTACTTAATTTCACTAAGTCTTTTGAATACTGTCTATATAATAATTTTATTGGAAGAAAAATTTGCAAATATTTCCTCACATTCTGAAGATTTGTTGCCTTACTATGATTGCTTGTTTTCCATTTTGTAACTTTCTAATTGACCATGATATCTTAAATGAATAAGAAAAGATGTTGAGAAAGGAAAGGGCTAAATCAGAGGGAAGACTCTGAGGGTCAAAGAGTAGGAAGTTCCAACATGGTCAAGAGGGGTGATGGAAAGAATAAATGAACTATTCAGCTGAAATAGTAAGGAGAGAGTTAAAAAGGCAACACTATGAATCTGTGATTTAAGAAATGACTCCACATACAGTGGAGCTATTTCTGAAATGGCAAGCTCCTAGGTTTAGCTTTTGAGGTATATCCAGGTTTTAGAAATCAGGGAGATAGATCTTTTGCAAAGGGAAAGGGGACTGAGGGAATAGGGGTGTGTGTGTGTGTGTGTGTGTGTGTGTGTGTGTGTACTGAAGGGAGGTAAAAAGAATTAATATGTATTATGTACAAGTACTAACTCTCCATGGCAAAAACAATAATTATTCACTAATAAAAATCATTATGTATTAAAAAAATTTAAGAGATAGTACCAAATCTAGCATTAAGACAAAATGAAATAAATCCAAAACTTAAGTTTTCTACATAAAATTTAAGGTAGTGAGATACTGATTAAGCACTGACTTGGTTCCCAGGGTAAGGATAAATGGGTAGCGAGCAAACAAAACCTTGCACAATGATCGCAGGACTGGAATGAGGTGAGGGAATGAGCATCATTGAGGCATTTTGTATTCATGGAGCTAGAATTATTTTATAACAGAGTGGAAGCAGTGGTGTCAATTGGCAAAGATAAGTGTGGTCCACACCAGTAGCCTTTCCAATCCGTGAGACCTATGTTTGGAGAAAATCACGCACTGAGCTGAGTCACACCTGAGAGAGCAGCAAAGAAACTGCATGTTCTAGTGAGAGCCAGCTTTCAGATGTGGCAGGAACAAACCACTCAGAGTAGTGAAAGAAAAGTGGGATTTGCTAATGTTTACATGAGTTATCTGGGGAAATATGAAAATGTAGCATAAAGATTAAATGTGTGAGCAGGACTGGCTTGTGATACTGGTTGTAGAGCACAAATGTTGGATGTTTTACCTCAAATTTATTAATAACTTCCCGTGACAGGAACACCAACTGCCATGTAGGACTCTTGTAGATGTAAGGCAATTGGCAACAGCGAGAAGTGGAGTGGGCTTAGGTGCAGCTGGCCTGGACTTAGATCCACCCTCGGCCTCATACTCAACTCGGTAACTCAGTTTTTTCTCTTTGTTAGGGCAATAATCTTACTATCTAAGTCAAAGCACCTTGATGAAAATTAAATGCATTAAGTGAAATATTTACTGTACACCAAGCATTCTCAAAAAATTTTTAAATTTTATTGTGAATAGAAATGGAATATTTGCAAGCTGGTATAATTTCTGAAGAGAATATCAGTCCTGATTGCTGACCAAGTACCATGAGAACCTATATAAAGCTATTTATGCTACCCTTATATTTTCAAACAAGAGCTTGATCTTATAAATGGTTAGAACATGAAAAGCCCTAAATGTTCTGTTTGCAAGTAAAGAGATGAAATGCAGTTTGGTCTTTCCTGAGTTCTATGTTTATAAGAATAATTGGGATTCTGGCACCTTAACAAAAGTGGAAGTTTGTGTATTGTGGGATACTTTTGCCATTGCCAAGGAGCTGATGGAAGAAGGGGATTGAGTGTGCAGCAAATTGGCAGGCAGTGCTGCCCCTGAAGACTGGCATACTAATGTACACAATGAGCTGCAGCCTGATTTGTGGCCCTTTTCAGATCTTCCCCCTGAACAACTACAGACTTTTCTTTTTCTTACTTATGAAACTCCTTGCTACCCAAGTGATAACACTGTTGGGGATTTTAAATGTGAATGGAGAGTTTTGTGTGGTCCTTAATTGGGATAGGAACTTGTCAAAATAATTTATTCACAAATACTCTGAACCGTTATGGGCCTGGCAACACTATATAAATTCTGTCACACGGCTGGTGGCAGGTGGGTTGATTTTTCAGCAATACTAAAAGCTGCCAGGAATACCTTTCAGAAATCTACTCCCTTGAAGATTTCTAGTTCAGGTATTAGAAGAAGTAGGGAGGGAGAGAGTGGGAAACAGGAAGGAAATTAGATGGCTGAGTAACTGCTGTAAAATATTTGAACTATGACAGCCAATTTCCATTTAATTTGGCTTAGAAGCGAATCTGCTTTGAAATCAGAAGTTTTAGTAAGTTTGAATATTTCCTTACTAGATTTGGACCACAGATAATTTGAGAAAACTAATGAGACAGCTAGCAGGGTAACACAAGTGAAGTGGAAAGAAAAAATATGCAGAAATGAGCTCTTTATGTTTTCATGAAAAGCACAGGATGGTGGCTGTTCCTGTGTGATTTTTGGTTCTGATGGCGCACAAATCAATGTCTCATTTCCGTCCTCATGCCGTGTTTTGACCACATATACGCTCACAGCTTCCCTCACTTCTGCAAGTATTTTCAAGTGAGTTGGGAATTTTAAAAACATACATAAATATTGGCTACCATTTTCAATGACTCCTCCTTTTCCCTGGTTCCAAATTTTCTTAACATATTTTGTGCCACGAGCCCCTTTGGCAATTTGGGAAACCCATGGGTCAGTTTTCAGAAAAGAGTTTCTAAATGCATAAGGTGCACAGGATCACAAGAGAAACCAATTAAACTGAAATGCAGTGCTGTCCTTCAACCCCTGGGGTAAGAACCCCTGCCCTAGTCCTTGGTCCTTACTATGCAGATCATGCTCATCAGTGGAGGAGAAATCAGAATACAGAACTTGAATTATGTCCAGAATAACTCCTACAAGGGATGAAAGGAAGGAGAAATGCAGGCAAATGAGTGGAAAAGGAGAGACCCCATGGGATAAAGTGTATTTTGATGCTGTGTATAGAAAGAGAAACATGAAGAGAGGTTTCAGGCAAAGCAGGAAGGGGATAAAACATTACAGATGGAAAGAAATGGCTGAATTTGAGTTTAAATTGTATCCCCTTTGATGTTCTGCTAGAGACAATTAAAACTTACTGTTAGAGTCTGTTTGCTTGAAGACTAGGTCACATGTGGTTCAGAAATGCATTAGGTTACATATGACTTTTTGAACTTACTCTTATTTTTGCCAGTCTTAAATCCTCTCCACAGTCATCTCAAGTTATAAAGCCATGTTCATCATCTGTGATCAGTCCCTAATTCCAGACTCCCTGTGATGCTTTCCCTTACACACCTTTGTTCTTACAAACCTTGACAAGTCATTAGTTCCACCTTGGAACTGCACTCTTGCTTTGCATTGCTGTTGTTGTGTTGACCTCCCTCACTTGAGCATGCCACTGCCTAGAATGTTAGCATGAAGGAATGAAGAAGTGGATAAATATTTAAAGAATGAATGATGGATACAAGCCACAGTCTTTGGGTACATTTATGTTAGGGGTCTTGTAAACACAAAAGACAGTAACTTCGTGGTCACTATAGATGTGTACTTAGTTAGGGATGTTTCATACAAATAGTCACAAGAAACTTGCCATCATTTGTACGGTGAGACTACATCAATGACGAAGAAATTAGGATTCATAGAAATAGCTATTGATAAATGGAGATTTGAATTTAAATATATGGTTGATCCTCAATATTACATCTGTGGACTCAACTTGGCCAACTTGGCTGGGTGATTGTAACTGTTGTGGACACATAGAATTTTTCTTCTCAGTTTTACATAAAAACAGTATAACAAGTACTTATCCAGTGTTCACATTGCATTAGGTATTGTAAGTAACAAATATGTCTTAAAATATATTGGAGGATCTGTATATATTATAGGCAAATATGTTATTTTATCTAAGGAGCTGAACATTCCTGAGTCTTGTTACTAACAGAAGGTCCTGGAGTCAATCTGTCAAAGTACCAAAGGCTGACTATATTTCTTTATCATTTCAAAGCCTATCTACCATTATATCAAGCTGCTTTTCTTTTGCTAAAAATAGACAGTTTTATATGACTTTATTAGCTTTCTGATTAGTCAATACTCAATGTTAACAAGAAATATTGATAGTTTAATGATCAGAAATATAGTGTCAGAGCCAAGAAATCATCTAGTCTTTTCATAATCTTTATAATAACCCTAAATATCCACCATGAGTTTCCATATTTCAGTAAATTTTCAGAGAAGGTATCAATTATCTCAGATGACATTGATCCATTGCCTAATTCCACCTCATTTGGTAATAGTTTTAGATTTAGATTGTAAAGTTAGCTTATGTGAAAGAATCATAAAGATATTTTAAATTAATAGTTAATGTTTGTGGTAATCATTTAATTTTAAAGCCAAAAGACAGATTAAAACTTCTATGATTATGACAATTATGCATTTACAAAACTTCCTAAAGCACATACTGTGGACCTCTTTAATGAAAAAAGGTAAGTGAAGGTTTTAGTGCTATTACAGAACCCAGTCAAGGGAACACAAATAAAAAGAACATTAAGGGCCGGAGATTTAGCTCAGTGGTTCTGGCGCCTGCTTCGCCAGTGCAAGGTCCTGAGTTCAATCCCCAGTAAACACATACAATGCTGGGCTCACGCCCACCAGCAATTAATACCACATACCACAGTGCCAGCCATGGTGGCTCACGCCTATAATCCCAGCACTCAGGAGGCAGAGACAGGAGGATTTCTGAGTTCCAGGCTTGCCTGGGCTACATAGTGAGCTCAGGGCCAGCCTGAACTACAAAGCAAGACCATCTCAAAAAAAAAAAAAAAGAACATTAAAATAGGAATTCGACAGGAAACACACTAACCGATTACTACTTAAGAATTTCAGTTTTTACTGAACTAATTTATTATTTAAATATTCAAAGAATAATTAATATCTACTTTTGAGTATTAGGGTGACATTGAATTATAGGAGACAAAATTATTTAAGTTTGCTAAAGGTGAGGAAAGGGAAAAGACTGGTTTAACATAATGAATTTCATGTTATCATTCCTTTGTTAAAAATGTTAATTTTGTGATATATTTGTTTATTTAAAATAGTTTTATAACTTTATTAAATCTTATTTTATAACAATAAAATTATAAATTTATGATGTAAACTAATTTTTCATTTCCATATAAATGTGCTAAATAGGTAATATGTAAATATTTTAATAATTTCATGTACCTCTAGATATCTAAAATATTGATTTCTTGATATTCCAATTGAATAACAAAATAAATGTTTAATTCACTTGCTAACAGTACTATAGCAAACGTTAATAATACTTTTGTAGATTAACTTGTGTCTATTCATTTTTAAATGTTTTAATGAACACCCTTTTTATAGGTACATAATTTAGCTGAAACAACAAAATTATAAATTATTTACTATTCGTTTTAGTCACACTTAGCTATTACTTATCTATTATGTAGTGAGTGTTACTTTAGGGAATAAATATTTTAGGCAGCCCATTTAAACCTTAATTTAAAATATGTATTATCTTTAATAGGCATAATTAATTTTTAATAAGGTACAAATTTCTATACATACTTCTTTATAAATTGTCAGTATAGTTGATTTTCAATAAATAATATTATAAAAAATAATCACATAAATAATTGAAGTCCATGTTAATCACTATTTTGTTTGTGTTAAAGGCTTAGCTCTTTTTTTCAAGCTCTTAGGTTTCATTCAAGTGTAATTAGAATTTCACTTTGCCTTCTTCTCCTGAAGAAGTATACTTTGAGATAGAAAAACTGTGTTTTAAAATTTTTTTCAGTATCAAAACCAAAGTTGGTGACAATTGAGAGTAGAATCAGTATGAGATTGCTTAAGTTTTAATTTGTGAGCAAAATTGAGTATCATAAAAAAATCAAGGTAAGTTTAACTATGGCCTAATGAAATTAATATTTTAGTTTTTGAAAAGGTGGTACTTATAAAACAAATAAGTTAAATAAAAATCACAGAAATTTATATTGATAACACCAAAGAGGATTAATCTAGAATAACAATAAATCTAGTTTATATTTAATATGAGATCAAAAGTTCAGAAATCTTCATACACATCTTGCCACCATATCTGGATTAAAAAGCAAAAGACCATTCTAAACTCTTCAAACAAAATTTATGGAGGTATTAGAAAAAAATCAAATGATATATAAAAATTCTAAAAAGAAGAGAGGACTTTTTATGTTTCCCTAATAATTACAATTTAGCCCTCATTAAATGCTATGGAAAATGAATGTAATGTTGTCTAAAAAATTGATCTCTAGCAGGGCGTGGTGGCTCATGCCTGTAATCCCAGCACTCGGGAGGCAGAGGCAGGAGGATTGCTGAGTTCAAGGCTTGCCTGGGCACCATAGTGAGCTCAGGGCCAGCCTGAACTACAAAGCAAGACCCTGTCTCAAAAAAAAAATGATATCTAAGAACATAGAATAACAATTTTTCTTGAAACCCCTATAATTGCCTAATCATTTATAATTTTATTTTGTATTATAGCCAGACTCAATTTTACAAGTTTAAGTTTTAAATAGTGGTTAGCTATAAAGGAATAGTGGGACAGAGGATTGAAAGTGGTAAAATTGTTTATGACCTACTTGAGAATGCAAAACCACTGTGGATGTATAGAATAATAAACCATGAAGAACTAATTTTAACATTCTACATTAATTTTTTAAAAAAATAGCCAGTGTCTCCAGGTCCCAAGACAGAAGGGAAATTATGGCAAATTATTGTAGCTGTATTAGAAATATGTAACAAAATTGCACTGAAAGGAATGACAAAGCCAAAGAAAGAAACTGATTTAAGTGGCCTTTGAAATCAGTGTTTTAACTGTGTACTTTAATGCTAAACTTCAACTGTGAATGAACACTGTTCTCTGACTAGTAGATTTATTCCTCCCAAAAAAAGAAACCCAGAAATTGTGAAAGAACTTTACATGGACACTACCGGGGACTACATGGTCTACTATGCTAATATATATGGAATGCCTAAGAGCCCAGTCTCTCATCACTAGAGAAAGTACTTATAAATAAGTAAAAGAAAGATACTAGCATAAAGTCTTGGTACTTGGTTAAAGCAGAGTTAACAGTATGAACTTACATTTTTCTACAGATCAACTGTCATAAAGGTAATATAATGTATATGCAAAGTGTTTAGTATATGCACATACATCTCTTCACTGTCTTTATATAGACACTGGAAATAGTAATAGCCTGAATATGCAGTCAGTCAATAGTGGTCAGTCCAGGCCTATAAAATGAAATGGATCCATATTCTACACATGATCTTAGCCAAAAGGCCAAGAAGCGATGGACCTATATTCTAAAGCAGTACATAAAGAAAGCAACCCAGTTATCTATAGTTTCTACCCAGGAAGCCAGCCTACTTACTCCCTGTAAGTGAGACAAAGAGGAGTTTAGATTGCTATCTCTAGCAAATGGTTCAGAAAGTAACACAGTAACTTCTACTGCAATTGACCTAAAAGGGCAGTACCTGAATTGGCACCTATGCTTATTTGTGTCCCTACTTTCTGCTTAGAACTAACAGGGCAATCAATCCTCCTTCCTCCAAATACCTAGAAAGAGGAATGGTGAGGGCTAAAGACAGAGAAGAAAACAAAGACTTGCATAATTTCCAAGTATATCAGGAGCCAGTGCTTCAGAGTGGGTACAGACCCAGACTTTCTGAGCTAACCATTATTATACATGATAGTTGAGGGAGCATTAGATGATGGAGGTCAAAGTATGCCAGAAGTCACGAGGTTCTTCTGCTGTGGGGGACCCACAGAGAGAATTCTAACAAGAGTGGGTGGGATGGCTTAAACTTAGCAAGGAATTAGTTCTCTCTAGGTGAAACTTTCTCTTTTGTTTTACTAATTGGTTCTTAAAGAGCCAAAATTATCTTCACCTTATATAATCTTGCTGGTGAGCACCATATGGTGTCACAGAACCATGGAGCCTCCGCTCTGACCACAGGCAAAACAGAATTGTCTTTGTGCATGCCATAGAGGCCAGCTGAGGGGCACGGTACACTGAGCCTCAGACAGCAATAATCATACTTTAATTATGCAGTGATTTTTCTTCACAATTTATGTAAAACTGCTTCTGACAAACAACCACTTAAAAAGGTTTACTCTGAAACAGTTATATTGGGTACCTGCCACTAGCAAGCCTGCACACAAATTTCCCCATACAACAGCTCTGTTAGGCTGCACATGAAGTCTTCTCTTTCTTCCACCATAAATTTTTTTTCATTATTCAGCAAACTTTATTGGTACATTATGTACACAGCCCACAATCACACAAAACATTGGGGAATTTGTACCAATATGTGACACAGGTCAATTCTCATTTTTCCAATTTTAGTATATGTGCTGCCGAAGCGAGCACTCAATTCTCATTTTTACCCACATCCCTGCGCACCCACCCCCTCCCCACCCCCTATATACATACTCTTATTTTTTTCCAAATCACATTTATTCCTTCCCCTCATTACATTCCCACACCAAATTCCTTTTGGATATAACAAAAACTATCATACATTTTAGAGCTCCTTTACCTCTATAGGTATTTATATCAAAGAAAAGATCTGGAATTTGCATATCTGTGTTCTCTTTATTTCACTTATTAGTGTGTTCTTCAGGTGTCTCCATTTGCACATGAATGAATCAATCTTGTCATTTTTATGGCACAGTAATACTCCATTAAAAACACATCTTCTTTATCCAGTCTCCAGTTGATGGGCATTTGGGTTGTTTCCAAGATTTTGGCTATCATGAACTGAGCTGCTATGAACAGAGGTGTACATATGTCTTTCCAATGTGATTTTTAAAATTCCTTTGCATATATTCCTAGCAGAGGGATATAAGTTCTAGTTTTCTTAGGAATCTCTACACAGATCTTCACAATGGTTGCACAAGTCTACAATCCCACCAGCAGTGGAGAAGGGTTCCTTTCTCCCCACAGCCTCGCCAGCATTTATCGTTGGTAGATTTTGTAATAACGGCCATTCTTAGTGGAGTGAGATGTAATCTCAGTTTTGTTTTCATCTGCATCTCTCTAATGACCAGTGATATTGAACATTTCTTCAAATGCTTCTTGGCTGCTTTGACTTCCACCTCTGAGAAGTGTCAGTTCATTTCAGATGCCCATTTTTTAATTGGGTCTTTAAACTTGGGGAGACTGATTTAAGTTCCTTGTATATTGTAGATAATAGCCTTTTGTCTGACAAACAGCTAGTAAAGACTTTTTCCCATGTTGTTGGTTGTCTTTTAGCGTTGCCAGTGATTTCTTTTGTTGTGCAGAATGAGATCCCATTTGTTGATTCTTTTTGCTAGTTCTTGTGCTATAGAGGTTTTATTCATAAAGTCTCTGCCTAAGCCAATGTCTCCAAGAGTTTTACCTATCTACCAATTTATAAAATCTACCAACATAAGATCTACCAATGATAAATGCTGGTGAGGCTGTGGGGAGAAAGGAACCCTTCTCCACTGCTGGTGGGATTGTAGACTTGTGCAACCATTGTGAAGATCTGTGTAGAGATTCCTAAGAAAACTAGAACTAGAGGTCCCAATCGACCCTAATATCCCCCTGCTGGGAAAATATCAAAGGAATTTTAAAAATCACATTGGAAAGACAGATGTACACCTCTGTTCATAGCAGCTCAGTTCACGATAGCCAAAATCTTGGAAACAACCCAAATGCCCATCAACTGGAGACTGGATAAAGAAGATATGCCCCCTTTTTCCAGCACCATTTGTTAAAGAGGCTCTCTTTCCTCCATGGGGATGTTTGGCTCCTTTGTCAAAGATAAGGTGTCTTAGTGTATCTAGGGTTGTGTCTGGATCTTCTAATGTATTCCACTGGTCCTCAGGTTTGTTATTTTGCCAGTACCATACAGTTTTTCTCACATTGGCTTTATAGTAGAGTTTTTTTTTTTTTTCTTTTTGAGACAGGGTCTCGCTTTGTAGTTCAGGCTGGCCCTGAGCTCACTATGGTGCCCAGGCAAGCCATCGCGAACTCAGCAATCCTCCTGTCTCTGCCTCCCGAGTGCTGGGATTACAGGCGTGAGCCACCACGTCCAGCATTGTGGTGTGCGGTGTTGATTGTTGGTGGGTGTGTCTCCACACCCAGCATTATATGTGGTTACCGGGGATCGAAGTCAGGACCTTGCACTTGTGAGGCAGGCACTGGAACCACTGAGCTAACCCTCCGGCCCTATAGTAGAGTTTTAAGTTGGGGATTGTAATACCCCCTGCCATGTCGTGGTTGCTTAGAATTATTTTTGCTATTCTAGGTCTCTTGTGGTTCCAGATGAATTTTTGTATTATTTTCTCTAGCTCTGTGAAGTATAGTGTTGGGATTTCAATTGGAATTGCATTGAATCTGTATAGTAGTTGTGGAAGTATAGCCATTTTGACAATGTTGGTTCTCCCTCCCCAGGAACAAGGGATGTCTTTCCACTTTCTGATATCCTTCTCCATCTCATTTTTCAGAGTCCTATAGTTTTCAGAGTAGAGGTCTTCTACCTCCTTTGTTAGATTGATACCTAGATATTTTATTTTTCTGGGTGCTATTGTGAAAGGGATTGACTTTGCAATTTCTCTTTCAGTGAGTCTGTTGTTTGTGTAGCCAAAGTCTGTTGATTTTTGAGTGTTGACCTTGTATCCAGCAACCCTACTAAATTTGGTAATTAAGTCTAGCAGTCTTTTGGTTGAGCTTTTTTTTTTTTTGAGATAGGGTCTCGCTTTGTAGTTCAGCCTGGCTCTGAGCTCACTATGTAGCCCAGGCAAACCTCAAAATCAGCAATCCTCCTGTCTCTGCCTCCCGAGTACTGGGATTACAGGCGTGAGCCACCACACCTGGCACTGTGGTATATGGTATTGATGGCTGGTGGGCATGAGTCTCCTTGCCCAGCACTGTATGTGGTTACCGGGGATGGAACTCAGATCTTGCACTTGCGAGGCAGGCGCCAGAAAAACTGAGCTAACCCTCCAGCCCTTTTGGTTGAGTTTGTAGGATTCCACGATAAAATTTTGGCCTTTCTCTGCCTGCTCTTTGACCTCTGTCAACAACAAATGACCATACCTGACTCCTTCACTGGAGCAAACTCTGAATAAATAGTCTTTGCTTTTTCTCATTTACTTGGTCTTCGTTTATTTCCAGAGTAGTGATATCCCAGCAACAAAGAACACACTTGTGGTCTGGATCTTGGTACCTAAAAATAATTTTTCAATAAAAGAATCAGGCCTCTTTGCAGGTATGACTGCTATCAGGGCTAGAGCAAGGGAAGTATAAGATGAGCTAAGGGTATCTTAGGATGCCAGAAAGTCAGGAAGTGCTAAAGGGAAGAAAGGAGGAGCCCAAAACAGAGGTATAGGAAAAGGAAGTGAAAGGGCAAAAAGGAGCCTGGCAAAAGGGCACAGGTGCCAACTTGGAAACTTTCATGAACAAGGCTGGAGCAATTTATGCAACCAAGTAAACCAATATAGCACAAAGAAAAATGAATATTCAGTAATTCTTACTGTTATGAGAAATCGAACAGAATTGATAGCTCTTATATAAAAATCATATTTGGTAGAGGAAATGTAGAATATAAAAAATTAGTACTATGATCATAATAGAACTAAGTATTATAGTCAAGGTTCACTGGTGAATATTAAAATTAGAGAAAAAACCTATAGATTGACAAGATTTCCTTCAGTGTGTTTATAAGTCACTGGTGGTTTTAAAATACATCTACAGATTCTTTGACAACCTTTTCCACGGAAAATGTAACCTGTTTCCTGTCACACAATCCCTTTCCTGCTTGGTGTCTGCTGGACTTCATAACTCACTTTAAAAAAAAAAATCTAAAATGGGAAAAATCATAGCTCTATGGTTTAAAGCCCTACAGGAACGATCTTAACCAAATAAACAAGATTAACCTTAGCAGTGATAAAGCATATTGGCATTATTTACAGTTTTAATGTTGTTAGAAGGTGCATCAAAGAGTTTTCTACAAAATTTTAAAGCCTCATTTTAATCATAAGAATGTACCAGATCAAGTACCAAATTAAGAAATGTTTCACAAAATATCTAACTAGACAGCATCCTTTTAGAGCATCAAATTGATGAAAAACTAAGAAAGACTAAGTGACTCTCCAGTTGCACAAGAACAAGGAAATATATAGCATAATGCAATTTGGTCCTGGATCAATTCCTAAAACAGAAAAGGATATCAGTGGGAATACTAGGAAAGCCCAAATAAAGCCCATAGTCTATTAAGTAGAACTTTTATCAGCATTGCTCTCCTATATTCGATTAAATATTTCATGACAGTAGAAGATCTTATTCTGAGGAAGTGCCAAGTGAAGATCAGTGGGAATTCTCTGCACTTTTTTCTGTAAGGTCAAAATTATTTCTTAATAAAAATTTTTAAATGTTCTTTTAGAAATCATTGAAGGTTTGATTGTTAAATGAGTACAAATGAGTAATTTGATTACAAAATTAGAGTAGACTATGACATTAACAAAAATAGTTTTAGCCACTTACTAACAGATGTGATCCATGATCTCCTTAAGATTATTACAATATGATAACATTCTGTGTAACCACTGAAGCATGATTTTTTACATTTGAAACAGCTATGAACAAACATAACACATGCCACCAAAAAGTGTTATTTTAGAATATATATGTAGATGTGAATATGAATGTATGGGTATATATCTAAATTTCACAATAGGCTTTAGACAGATAAAATTATTTTACAGTGGTGGGAATAGGATCCAGGGTTTCACCTGTGCAAGGTAAGCACAGGAGCATTGAACCACATCCTCAGCAATCAAATTGTTTCAAAAGATGTTAAAATTGTAAAGAAGAAAATTCTTCCACCTGATATGAAACATTGCAATATTTAAAATCTGATTACCTTTATTTGCATAGAGCAGATTAGTAATTGTCTTATAAGCTTTGTGTTTTTGAATATATCATTTCTATTGTAAACATATGTACATGGTTTTTTCATTGTATGATTGTAGAACTTAAGTTTCCACTAATTTTCAAATTGTTCTTTATTGAAATGCATTTCCATCAAAATTAAATCTGAGCAAGTCCTGTCCTCCCCTATTATTTTCAATCTCCTATTTTTTCTGCAGCTTAACATATTTACTGTAGTTGGTGTTTCTTAGTTGAACCTCTGCATTCCACAGCTGACACTGCATCCTTTTTCTTCCTAGCTAGTACAGTTACCTCAGTGGTAAGCATTTGGGTAATAGATGGTAGTATCATGCACTTGGGTGTCCCAAAGCACCTAGCACAATGCTAAACCCAACTGAGGACTTAATGAATAATTGATTGTTTAATTAAACCAAATAATTGTAAATACAAGTATAATTAACTTTTTTGACTCTACAAGACAGGATTATCAGAGGCTGATTTCATTGCTGTAAATTTCTTGAAGTAAAAATATTAAAGTTTCAAATGCAAAAATTATGCAGGATTGGTGCTCATTACTACATTACATGTCAGGTGTTATTTCAGCCAGCTGCCATATTTAGATTTTTGATCTACTCTCTGTTTTCCAAATAAGATTAGAAGGGAAACTCTACAGCCATTGCAACAGTATTCTTTCCTTCTTTACAGCCAAACAAATACCAGTTCCTGCTAAATAAATAAATAAATGTAAAATCTCACTGGTTGAGAGGCCATTAAGTTCAGAATCTTTACTTTTAAAAAAAAAACCCTGTCTCTCACCTGTGGGAAAACTCTCAATGCTGTGTATTTTCAGAGAAAATTTGACAAAAAGCTATGAGTTGAAAGTTGAAATAAGTAGAATTTTTAAAAGACTCTGGAAACAGGAGGTGGGAATGAAAGTTTAAACTGAATAAAGAAGAAATGGCAAATAAAGAGAATCAATACAATGCTTTTGATAAGCTGCCTTTTAAAAATTGTAAGATGTTGAATCATTTTCTATTTTTTCACCAAAAAACTATCAACCTGGAGTTCTTTAAACATAAGGAATATGTCCTATCACATTACCATTGACATGCTGGAGTGCTTCAGCTAGCATCTATTTTTGATAACTCTAGGTATCAACATGTTTTTGTTTGAATTGAATCATTAAGGCCCTGTAAAGGTCAGATTCCCACAACAGATAAAAACATTGCTGTAGGGCACAATCCCTTATAATGAGCTCTCTGTAATTTTAATTAATAACTGACATAGAAATGCTGCAAGTTAAATTAAAAAAAATCAGTCTGTCAACATATGGAAAACAAAGTCTAGATTTTCTTTCTTTCCTCTCATTTCGTAACACCTACATTTTGTCACAAGGTCATTTTATCCTTTGCAACAATAAAAATAAAGGTTGCCCTTTTTAAGCATTTGTATTTCTGTTAAAGTACAGAACTGTGTAGAAAATAAGAAAAACAGATGCTCATTTATAATTCATATGAGATTTTGTTTCATGTAGAAGTCCACTGAAATCCATTTACAATTAAAACGTCTGACTCATTAACTTCATTAATTTTGCAAAGGAGTTAATTTAGCTATTACTACTGCAGTATATTGCCAGGATGTTTGGAGGACTCTATTAAAAGAATACTAAAACTCAACTCTTTCCAAGACTCAGATATATACTTTCAGGATAAAATCATGTGATATTATTTTTACTGTGTTCTATGGAATTCTAAGTTGTAAACCAATCTCTTTTGAGGCAGCAAATGTAGAGTTCCCTCTGGAAATTGATAGGATTTTTCTTTTGCCCAAAGTTGAAATCACAGAAATAAAACCACTAAAAAGATACATGTTGAGCATATACTTGATTTAAAATCTTTAGTAGAGTTACATGCAAGATTTTTGACATCCTTCCTTGTCAATCCGGCTTCTCTTTCGCCTTTCTTGCAGGGTTAAATATAGAATCAAGCTAAATTCTATACCTGTACCCACTCTCCAGGATGTTTATAAACTGTATGTACTGCAAACATGTACTAATAAAGAGGTTACATGAAAATTTGTTTTGAAAATTTCCTACCAGCTTTAGAGAAGCATATTTGCAAATTTTGTAGCATTAGCCAACATACCTGTGATCCTTGAGTCCCGTTTTTTGACAGGATAAATTTGATGCTTGGGTTACTTTCTAAGACTAGTGAAGAAATGGATTGTTCTTAGAGTCTTTTTTTAATCATTTATTCACTCACTTCCTTTTCATCTATATATCCGTAGTATGTCTACAGACTAATGAACACATATAAGCCACTATGCTACCCCCACAGGGAAGAATATTAACCAAAACAAGGTTTTTTTTTTTTTTCTTCTATTTTCCTGAACTTCACAGAATCAGGTTTAGGGGAGAAATCAAGAACTAGAATTCACTGGGGAATAATACTGGGGTAGTTGTTATGGCTAAAGTGTCTGGATATCACTTAAAGTTTTATATTAGGATAAGAAAAGGCTTGCCCTAGGACACCACATGTAAGCTGAAACTTGAAGGACATATAAGTTGCCAAATTGCTGTGGAACTAGGGAAAGTGGTGACAAGTATTCAGTCATGCGTATGTTTTTTAAAATTTAATTTATTGGGCTGGGCGTGGTGCCTCACGCCTGTAATCCCAGCACTCAGGAAGCAGAGGCAGGGGGATTGCTGAGTTCCAGGCTTGCCTGGGCTACATAGTGAGCTGAGGGCCAGCCTGAACTACAAAGCGAGACCCTGTCTCAAAAAGAAAATTTTAATTTATTGGTACATTTTATATACACATCACAATTACACTCAATATTGAGAATTTGTACCAGTATATGACATGACTTCTATTTTCCCCTTCCCCTATGCACCCTACAAACTCCTACCCCTATTTACACATCTGTGACCTATTTATTTCATTTATGAGTATGTCCTTGGGGTATGTCTATTTGGGTATAAATGACTTGACCTCATCATTCTTTACGGCAGAGTAATACTCCATTTTATTAAAAAAAATCTTGGAAACAACCCAAATGCCCATCAACTCTAGACTTGATAAAGAAGTCACTCGTATACTTAACATTCTATGAGAGCTGGGCAAATTGTGAGTGTTCACTCAGATATTGAGAAAGAGTTGTAAGAGACCTGGGAAATAAACCTAGGACAGAAAATTGGTAGGGTTGGCAGGAAGTGGGTGAGGGGAAGATAGGAAATTAATTGCTTGGCTACAGAAGCATATACATGGCCTTCTGGCCATTGTTTTCATCATGAAAGTGATATGAATATAATGAAAGCATCAAAGCAGGATCTGGAAGGCACTGGGGCAAATGTTACTACCTGATCATGTTACATATCAAACATGATGCTTAATATTTTTTGGGAAATGGTTCACCCAGGCAGTTTCAAAGTTCTTCCAAGATTCATTGCTCTTTGAGAAATCTTCTGCTTTTAATTTCTAGGAGGTTTGGCATTGCAATTCAACTCACAAAACTCGATCCTTGAGAACATACAGTCAACCCTCTTTTCGAACATATCTCATGTAGTTCACTTGGATAAAGTATTGGGGCTGGATCTTAAAGCAATGTGTCTTTGATGTAAATTGCACACACACATATCCTGTAAAAAGTGTATTTTCCTTTAAGTTATCTTCATGTTCTTTCTATAAAGATTTTGAATTGACTGAAAATTTGCTTACTGTCTTGATTAGACTGGTATGTTTATCCCTTTAACATATTTTAAATGGGTTTTTCCACTTGCATTCAATTGGGTTTATTTTTTTATCATGACAGTTCTGTGTTAGCCTTATTTAGCTGTCAAAATAGGGCATGAGGATTGTGTTTGTTAAAACAACAAGGAGTTATTAAGAACCTATGCATGTACACTGTGAGATGCTTATGTAGCTTGCATAGCTTTTATCAGATGGAGCATTTATCTTGTAAAGATCCAGCCAGCTACGTGCACATATCAAGCAGCTAGAATTTTTCTGGGAACAATATTTTTTCTCTTCTCTCTTTAAAAAGCTCACTATGTGTCAGACAGTTTCATAGATTTTGGGGTAGATTATTTCATTGGAAAGTCAATCATATTGCTATGTCACTTTCTCTGAATGTTGCTGACTTCTGTAGTGTGAACATAATCTCACTGGTGTTTTTGCTATAGCAAGTCTGTATAATACTTGCAGCTTATTGTTTGTAAAGTGGAGACAAGGAGCCACAAGTGCAGGTCCAAACAACTGTCATTGCAGAAAGTCTTAAAATGTAATTTTCTGCAAAATATGGATTTTTTTCTCACCCAGTCACCTGGCAGATGATCTATATGCAGAAAAAACCCATATAAAACAAGGATTAAGTATACAGTCTGTAGCAGATGACAAAACATACTGCTAGTCCTGTCTTCATTTATCACTACCATAATATTATACATGTTTATTATCCTGTATCTCAGTTTTCCATGTTGTGGAATGGGTACAATAATAGTATTCACTTCGTAGAGTTCCTAAAAGGATTAAATGAGTCAGGGGACCACAGAGTCGGTGTAAGGGCTGAAATAATTCATAATAGTTACAACACATACATTGAAATGTCTGTATGAGTGAAAGTGGGAAAGAGACTCTATCCTTAAACTCATTGCTTCACTCTCAACTTCTGGCCTATAAAGCTCTGAGTGACAGCTCAAGGAAGATAAATTATATAGGGAAAGATTGACTTATGAAATTCAAATAAATGGCATTTTAAACTACTGTTTAGTTCTTCATCACTGAGAAACAGCTTATTTTGCATATTTAAAGGATGAAAGAATATGCATACATATTAATTTTAAATTAGGTTTTCTAAGAGTGGTAGAACTTTTCAAGTGATTTTCATTGGTGGGAAAGTAAAGAATTCATGCTCAAATGAACCTCTTGGGGTTTCAGACAAGAGCATATTAATTAGAGCATTTTAAGACACCCCTAAAGCTCTTCACACATCAAAAAATGTATGTACATGTGCATCCCCTGTTATGGAGGATTTGAAGAGAGCAGATGTTAATGTTGATGTTCTTGGTCATAGGTCTTCAGAAGCTCAGCTTGGAATTCTTTCTTTCTAGCTCTATAAATCCAAATGATCCATGCAAGTCTGTTTCAAGTACTCCAGTCTAGGAAGCCTTCCAAGTATTTTCTGGCACTAATAATAATCATATGTTTTATATTTCTTCATGACTAGAACCATTATTTTATTATTATGACTACCAATATCACTATCATCATCTTCATCAATTAGGATGATGAGTTATATTTATTGAGTCTCAGCGTGCACCAGGCTATATACTAAAGGTCTTATATCCATCATTTTATTTTATTGCCTCATTACTTTTATGTGGTTATTATTCTTTATTGCGGCATGAAAAAATGAGTCTTAGAATTTAAATATGCAAACAATTGATGAATGAAATTCACCCTAACTCCAAAGCTCAAATTTCTTAGTCTATATGTTTCACTTTCCAATAGTTAGTTTAAATGTTGTTCCGTATATTGGACAATAAGCCTTCCTATTTGTCTCTTTACTTTGAAATTTCTTGTACCAGAAATATATATATGTTTCCCCAAACATCTTTCTTCATTTTACCTGGATTATTTAAATTTTACCTGAGCCAATAGTCATCAATAGTGAGAGACCTCCAGCCTACCTCCCCTCAGCAGCCATGCATGTGATTAAACCTGACTGATGTGAAATCTCTCCATGAAAAGTCTCTCCAAAATGAAAGGGTGGGCCATCCCATGATTCTTTCTCTTCTTACTGTTTTTTTTTTTTTACTAGATTTTGGCTCTGATCCTGAACCAACCATCTCAGAATTTGATATGGAGGCCACATGATGAAGACAGTACTTGTATCCCCTACATTATACAACAATCACCATCCCTAAATTATTTTTCTGGACTTACTAGAGAGAAAATAAATTTATAGTCTATTTATGAATCATGTATTTAGGTAACTTTGAATATTTAGTCCTACCACTCACTAATATACTTTTGGATGACAGTGAGATGTTTGTACAAGTAAGAACATTCCTAACCTGTTTAAAGGGTTCTTAAAAATATCAGATTTCTTTGGGCTGGGGATTTAGCTCAAGTGATACTGTGCCTACCCTGGAAACACAAGGAACCGAGTTCAATCTCCAGTATCATCCCCCCCCAAAAAAATCAGATTTCTTTATAGTAACAACAGATTTCCAAACTTGTCCAAGGCCTGTCAGTAAAACAATAGTCTATTGTACAGAAATCTAAAATTCAAGTACATCTGACACCCTCAGAATTAGATAGGTTATAGGTAAAGGTTTATTTTGTGGCCTCTCTGGCCACTTATGTATCAACAATTGATATAAAATGCCATTATACATGCAGGAACCCACTTACACTGATGATAGAATAAGAGAACACGTGTCTTTTAGAAAGCAAGATTCCTTCTTTAAATTGATGCCTTTTCTCATTATGGGGTAATTAACTGGCATTATTAAAAATGTCTCAGAAATTACTGTACAAATCTTCATACTAGTAATCATACTCTCGTCCACATAAATGAGGTTATTGTAATACAGTATTACAAAAGTAATGTACTGGAAATAGTACAAAACAACTCAAGAGGAAACATCATCTAAGAATTGTGTTCCACAAAGGTCTGTCAGTGTTACAGAGCTGAAATGCTAAGTGACAGAAGAAATTGAACAATACAATATTTAAGAGTCAACATTATAAATTCAGGGTTGCTTTGAGCATACTGTTAAATTCACAACTTTTTCAGAGTACACAGGATATTGTCATAAAATAAAATAGAAAAATACTCCTTTATTTACTCACTCAAATTTTCCCTAAGATTTCTATGCTCTTGTGAGATTATGCACTAATCTCATATCTAGTGGTCAGGGAATAAACAGTATTAGCACAGTTATGTCTTCCTGGAGATTTCTTTCCTATGGAGATAGAAAAAAAAAACTGATAAGCAACTAAAAGACAAGCTTTTTTTTTAAAAAAAAAAAAAAGATTGTCGTCAAGATACTAAGACTGAGAAAAATTGGAGACAAGAGGAGGTCAGCTCAGAGCAATCCAGGAATGTGTGATTTAAACTGAAACCTAGATGACAAGATACAGCGGTATCATGAAACGGTGACGGAGGAGCCATCCAGGCAGAGAAAGCAAGAGTCACAGGCCTTGAGATTAGAACAAGCCTTGCTGACTTGAGAGATGCGAGATAACTTCAGAGTTTCAGGAGCGAAGTTAAAAAGAATGTGTGTGATTTAAGATCAGAGAAACAGACAGGACTACATCATAAAGGGCCTTGAAGATGTTTGAATTTTATTCTAAGTTCAATCAGAATTAGAGTCAATGAAAGTGTCAAGTTTTTAATGTTAGATCCTATTTTTCTCAAACTGTCTGAAGCTTCTTTAACTTAGAAATAGATTATGGGTCTGAACTTCCAAGTTCTCTTATTTTCATAATTTAAGTGACTATCATTTACAAAACTTGTCAGGTTTTTCACAAGTCCTCGTATTAATGGCAACATTGAGGCTGGATTGAGTTACAGATACCTATGATCTCTACTAGATCATGAATCTTACTCAATTATGAGCCTCCTTTTATTCATGCTGCAAGCATACAGAAATAGTAAACTCAGCTCATTTATCAGTAATATATTAAGTTGATTAAATATTGATTTTAACTTTAGATCTGTCATTTCCTACTTAATAATACTTCATATTTGTCTTTTCCTATTTATTACCCGGTATATTCATTTCTAAATGTTTCTTTGAGAAATTGTTGCAAACTATTAAATATGTAGAGATAAGAATGAGCACACAGAGAACAGACACACTGAGCTGTGAATTTCTTCTGTTGAGAAAATTACAAAAGTATGTTGTGATTATTGGCTTTGCATTGTGGAATGGAATATGAAATGTAAATTCCCTCCTTGTTTATAGGTTTTAAGTCAGAAACAATGAGCAAGCACTGATATAGCTGCTTCCTTCATGGGATGCAGTTATCGCCAATAAGCCTGCTGCTGAATATCCCCGCCTCCATTTCAGAATAATTTTTATTGTGTTTTAGACAGTAACTGCTCGTTAATGAGTTGTCAAGTGAAAGTAGTCCACTAATCACTCAAGTTTAAACCAACAAGAAGCAAAAACCAATATAAATATTTGGCAGGTGTGGGAGTCATTTGATAATTTCTTATCATGGTAGATAATTTAGATAGAATGCAGAAACTAGATTAAGAAGTAAACTTGAAGCTGGAAGGAATACTTATATTTGACAGATTGTTAAGTCTCTATTTTTTCTGATTATAAAATAAGGATGATACCTTTTTCCTGTGATTTAGGGAAAGTTAAAATGCTTTCTATGTTGAAAGTGTTTAATAAATACTAGATTTATATTTGTCTTACAAATCTAAAGATATTGTCTTTTTTTGAGATATTGTACCAGTATATGAAATGCCTTAATTCTCATTTTTTCTTATTCCCCTACTCACCCCAAAGGCCCCACCCCTAAACACATAAATGTTGTTTCCCTTTTTTAAATTGCCATCACATTTTTCTTACCCCTCATTTACTCACCCCTCTACTCCATTTCCCTTTGAATATATTGTTTCACAATATCCTTCATACATTTTAGAACTCATTACATCTTCAGTGTCTCATATCAGAGAAAGGATATATTTACAGATCTGTGACCTCTTTATTTCACTTATGAATATGTCCTGAAAGTACATTCATTTTGAGTATCAATAACTCAAATTTATTACTCTTTATGGCAGAGTAATACTCCATTTTATAGAAAAATCACATCTTTATGCTGCAGTTGTTGGGCATTAGGGTTGTTTCCAAGACTGAGCTATCACAAACTGAGCTGCTATGAACATGGGCGCATATATGTCACTGTTGTATGAGTCTTTTAATTTTTTGTATATATTCCTAGCAGGGAAATAGCATGTTCAAATAAGACCTCTAATCCTAGATCCTTTATGATCTCCGCACTGACTTCCATAGTGGTTGTACCACTCTACATTCCCACCAACAGTGGAGAGGGTTCCTTTTTCTCCACAGCCTCTCCAGCATTTGTTTCTGGCTAACTTTGAGATAGAAGCCATTCTTTGTAGTGAAATGAAATCTTAGTGTTGTTTTCATCTGCATCTTTCAAATGACCAGCAAAGTTGAGCATTTCTTCATATTTTTCTTGGCAGGTTTTATTTCTTTGTCTGAAAAGTTCTGTTCTTTCAGATGCCCATTTTTGAGGGGGGGGGGTTGCTGATCTTTTCAAGCTCTTTATATATTCTATTAGTAGCCCTTTGCCTGAGAAACAGCTGGAAAAGAGTCTTTCCCAATTTGTTGGTTGTCTTTTCACTGCGCCAGTGGTTTCTTTTGCTGTGCAGAAGCTTTTTAATAAAAGAGATCCCATTTGTTGATTTCTTCTGCTAGATCTCATGCTATAGTGGCTTTATTCATGTAAGACCCGAAGGTTTTTATTCCCTGAAGGGAATACTTTATATTTCCATTATCACTAGGATCTAGACTCCTATTTTTGAAAACTGCTTGAAAGAGTAGTAAAAACACACCATATATATGCATATAAAAATTTATTTATAATTTTTCACTCAGAATTTTATTGCTTTTTTTCAAAGCTTGTTTAAAAAGTTTCAAAGGCTAAGATCACTGTGATTCTTAAAGTAAGTTCTAAGGAATAGAAAAGAATGAGAAAAAAAGAAAAAGAAATTATTCATTTAAGTTAAATATATGACAACAAACTAGAAAGGCTGCACATTTGTTATATGTAGGCAAACTTTAAAAATTTACTTTTAATAATATATCACAAAATAATATTCTAATACTTTGTTGAGCATAAAATGTTAGCTACTATGTCATAATTCTAATGAGGAATTGAAATTTTGGGTTAGGACCCATAATTACATACTGTTAAGTTTCTTTATTTTTGTATTAGAAGAATACACTTATATAATTTAAAAGATATCTTCCTATTTTTTCCTTTCTGTTCCAGAAACTTTATAATGTTACTCTATTAATGGTTTTTAAACTTTACAGTTAGTAACATCTTAAAAATTCAGACATCTGGGCCGGAGGGTTAGCTCAATGGTTCCGGCGCCTGCCTTGCAAGCGCAAGGATCTGAGTTCGATCCCCGGTTACCACATATAATGCTGGGCGTGGTGGCTCACGCCTGTAATCCCAGCACTCGGGAGGCAGAGACAGGAGGATTGCTGAGTTCGCGGCGGCTTGCCTGGGCACTATAGTGAGCTCAGGGCCAGCCTGAACTACAAAGCGAGACCCTGTCTCCAAAAAGCAAAAAAAAAAAAAAAAAAAAAAAAAAAAAAAAA
>PVIC010007252.1:0-51507 GCA_004025085.1 Thryonomys swinderianus | reverse complement strand
GAATAGAGGGGATGGAGGCATGCCAGGCACAGGGGGTGAGGGGAGTGGCACAAAGAAAAGAAACAGAACAAACGAACATTTCCACACCTGACGCTGTTTGGATAAGGGTCCCCTTTCTCCCTTTCCTTGGCAGTGTTAGTTTGGTTTGAGGAAGGGGACAGTGGCCTGGGGAGAAGGGCCACTAACACCGGGGGAAGAAGGAAAGAGCCAGAAGAGGAGGACCGTAGAGACCACGTGCACTCGGGGTGTGGGGCCCTGGGCCTGTTCCGATCAGACCACAGCCAGGCGCGGCAGTTCTTGTAAGACACAAGAAACGCGCACTCGGACACGCTCCCTGAGCTGGTGGAGGAACTGTGATGGCGGAAAGAGTTGTGAAGACTTTGGAGGGAAACTACAGTGTGGCTCCTTCGATACCTATTCAACGGGCACAGGTGAAGCAGTGACCCCCGATGTGGAAGAGGAGGTGGGTCCACGTGACTCCCCGCTGGATGAACAGCCTGGCGCAGCCCCGGGAACAAAACCTGACACGGCCTTGTAAAACCGAACCACTCCAGCGCCCCGTGGCTGGTGACGCTTCCTGTCCCACACACGCGGGGACGCTCTGGCCCCGACACTGGGGAGGACTCAGGGGCGCGGGGCAGGAGCGTGCACGGCGGGGAGCTTCGGCACACCGAAGTCTGGAAACAAGCCACAGGTCCAGTGTGGGAGGAGTGAAGAAATAAACGGGCAAAACGCAACGGAGCAGCGAGGAGGGATGAAAGATGATTGGACTGCACCTGTACACAACGACTCGGATAAATCCTGGACATGTGGGGTGGGAGAGTGAGTCTCAGAAGACTGCACACACTTTTAGAGAAGTCAAAAAGAAGCCCCGTTTAGACATGCGTGCATGCGTTCGTGTGTGGGAGGGAGGGAGGGGCGAGGGAGAAAGGGGGACGCGCAAACTCAGGTTCGCAGCTCCCTGCAGGGCGACAGAATGTAAATAGCACATAGGTGCACACGAGTGGCTGGGGACCCGTCCTCCTCTGTGAGCTAAGTAGCTGCTTCCTGCACATTCACAGATTATATCTTAAACTAAATCAAAAAGCAAAACCAAAAGAGGGTCATGATTCAGTAAAGTGTTCCATGAACTAAAGTTTTTGACTAATATAATTTTGAGCTCTCAGGTAGAACAAAATAGAACTTTCCTGTATGTCCAGTTTGAGGTCAGCCCACCCCCTCACGCGGGTGTCCTTAGTCCTACCTGTGACTTTCTGGCTGTCCCCGCCTTCCTCTGTCATCTCTCCTGGGCAGCAGTTTGAGCTTAGCCCAAAAGGGCCTCAAAAGGGAAGACACTGGGCCGGCTCAGTGGTTCCGGCGCCTGCCTCGCAAGCGCAAGGTCCCGAGTTCAATCCCCGGTAACCACATACAATGCCGAGCGTGGAGACTCACGCCCACCAGCAATCAATACCACATACCACAGTGCCGGGCATGGTGGCTCACGCCTGTAATCCCAGCACTGGGGAGGCAGAGGCAGGCAGATTGCTGAGTTCCAGGCTTGCCTGGGCTACATAGTGAGCTCAGGGCCAGCCTGAACTGCAAAGCGAGACCCTGTCTCAAAAAAAAAAAAAAAAAAAAAGGAGACACAGGAAAGGCTGCAACTACCGGACTGCCTGCTGCTTCCCAGCCCCCCCTGCCCCTCCCTCAGGGATGGCTTTTAGCCTTCTGTTTCTGGTCCTGTTTCCTAAATTCTGGGATTACTGCAAAGCACTCAGCCTCCTCCTGTACAAACGAGGACCTAGGAGCACCTTGTTGGCAGATTAAGCAAGACACTGTCCAACACTAGGACTGTTCTCCACTCCGATTCTCAAGAGGCTCCTGCAGGTGCTCCTGGGGTAGAGCCAGGCTTGGGGACAAGTTTCGGGGAGGTCACCACCACCCTGAGAACACCATTGTCATAGGGTTCCATTTAGCTCTTCACCACCCTGTCTGTGTTCAAGAGCCTCGCGCGCAGCTGCGCCTGCCTGCCGCGGTCACCCGGCCTCCCCCTCTCACCTGCCTCTGCTTCTTCCCTCCACCAGGCCCTAGACAGAGGCACACAGCCATGCTACACGCACAGCTTCACCTTCGAGACTAGCAGATGCTGTGGGGACAATGGACTCCGGGCGCGTCCTCCCTTCCTGCAGCCTCTCCGAAATTGGGGGCATCTTCAGAAGATGCTGTTTTTGGCCCAGGCACCACCAGCCCAAACAAAGGCATTTTCTGCTGGGAAGGCGGCAATTGTTTCCATTTAGCAAACGTTTGCTGCCAAAGCCAGTGTTTTCTCTTGGAAGCCAACGTTTGGTTGAGAAGACAATGCCAAGCTAAATATTTTTGCAGCATAAAAAATCCCTTTAATTTTTTAATCATTTGGCAAACATCTCCTCCTCCCTCTCCTCACTCTTCTGTTCTCTTCCCCCCATGTTCTCTGCTCCGGCTGGGTCTCTGCGACACCCAACATCTGGGCAATGGAAAGATTTGGTGGGCTGCACAGCCACCCCACAACCTACACATGGGGCCTTAGTCTGGACGCACATCTCCTTGATACATTTTCATTGCTTTTTACATGTCTTATCTGGATATTGTAGATGGCGTCAGATAGAACATTTTCTAGCCCTCTCCTACCCTAGTTCCATTCTAGCTGCTACATTAAACGCTTGTTAAAAGAGGCCAACAAGACGGAAGTGAGGGGCCCTTACACCTCCTAGCAGGGGCAGGAAGCCACAGTCGTCCCTCATCTTTCTGTGGCTGGTGGCGGGGCATCCTTTGTTCCCTCTGAGTTTGTTTGCCTCCTGAGTACACCGGGGGGGGGGGGGCACCAACTCCCTCCCTGTGCATAGATCTACAGGTACTCAGAGCTTCTGGTCCCCATGTCCCCTGGCTTGATGGAAGGAGATTCTCTTCTCTGTCCAGTACTAGTCTCATTCCTGACAGCACCTGCCTTGGGCTGGGCTGCTCTCTGCTACAGCCCCCTGCTCTTCTGAGGCTGTCTCCTTACCTGATCACCCCCCCAGGTGGGGGTCCTCTCGTGTCCTCTGGACTCTGACGCATACCTGGGATGACTTGTTTGTGCCGAGTCCCCGGGTTGCATCTCACCAGATCCCTTTTGCAGGAAACAAGAATTTTCACCCCACAATCCAGAGGGTGAAGTGCATCTGGGCGGGAACCGCGTAATTAATGGATGGATGGGCGGATAAAGGGATATATGAATAAAGGAATGAGCTACCAAATGTGTAAGAGATCAGTAAATGAACACAGCCCCGTCACTGTGCCCGAGAGCCCGGTGTGTGCTGTAACATTGGAGGCGAGTCCAATAAATGTGAAATCGTGTGGAACAATTCTCCGTGGAGCACCTTACTGGTAAAGGGCAATGGTGTTTACTCCTTGTCAGAGACAGAGGCTCTGCCGTCCGCAGAAACAATGCCGGCTTTGGAACGTGGGCCATCCATCTGGATTTGACCCTTGTCTCGGTCACTTCTTGGCTTGTGACCTTGAGCCAGTTGCTTCACTCCTCTGAGCCTCAGCTTCCCTGTCTATAAAATGAGGTGAACCCACCTCAAAGAATCATTCAGAGAACTGGGGGATTTAGGCAGAAGCTGTCTGCTAAACCATAGTTCTCATGTTCCTGACGGAGGGTGAAACGTTCCCATCAGTGGAACCATCAGCCTTGGGGGCACAGTGAGCAAAGGCGAGCTTTAGGCTCCGGGGGAGTATCTGCTTCTCCGTGCGGAAGGCCAGACAGGCACAAGGACCTCCATGGGAACCACCTACCCAGAGCGTCATCAGACATCTCTGTCCTTCGCATGCTTGTCCTAGCACCTGAGGAAAGTTTGACATCATATGAACCGGGCCAGCGTAAGAGGATTCAGGGAATGTCTTTTCCTGATATGAAGGAGAAAGCTTTCTAATAGGCTCGTCACTTGAAAAGTTAGCACAGGGAACCTTTGAGTGTTTACTGAGACTCAGGCATGGCAGCCACTTCCACCACAAGCCACAGAGAACCTGAGACCAGGCGCTGGTGTGGGACAAGATAATGAAGCTGAGATACTGGAGGCTGGTGACTGTGCCCACGTGTGTCTCTGTTTCTTCATGTGTGCAATGGCCAGAACGTCTACTTCAAGGCTTGCTGTAGTGTCTGGCATAATGAGCAATGTATAAACATTAGCTCTTGTGAAAGCTGTCACTGCTGACCCCAATAAGCCCTCCCCTTGCAAGAGGATTGTGCAGTTTCTCCCCATTGACCTTGAACTTGGCTATATCATTTGCTTTACCTAATGGAATACAGATGAGTGAGATGGTCCTCAGAAAAGGATTTTAAGACACTTTTCTGCTTGTCCTCTTTTTCCAGCCTCCACAAGGAGGACAGAAGATTCCAGGTAAGGGTCACTTCTTCAACTCCGGACCTAGGATAAGAAAATATGTGAACCCAAGCAAGTTCAGCCAGGCACAGGCTGAGTGAGAGTAATGAAAGGAAGAAAGAAATGTTTGTTATCACAAGATTTTAGGGTCATAGTTACCATAGCAAATATGGACTGATATTTTTCCATTTATTGATGAGAGAACTGAGGTTCTAAGAGGTTAACTGACTTGCTCATGGTTAGACTAATCAAGTGGTAGAGAAACAAACTCAGACTCCCTCCATCCATCCATCGGTCTGTCCATCCATCCATCTATCCATTCACTCATTCATTCAGTAATTGCTTACTGTGGCAGGCATTTAAAAGGCAGGGTTAGCATTCAAGTGGGTAGCAATAAAAAAATACAAGTCACCTAGTGAGCAAACAAGAAGATGCTGGGTGATAGTAAATGGTTTGAAGGCCATAAATAGGGCGATGCGACAGTGACTGGGAAAGGAATCAGGGTTAGTTTAGGAAGGACATTCGGAAGAAGCCTTCCCAGAAGTAGCAGCAGCCTGGAGCTGTGGGAGAAAAGAGAGCCAGGTGTGCAGGGATACACAGGGGCATATGAGCAGAGGAAGAAGTAAGACAGGGGAAGGAACAGACATGGAAGTTCCAGAAACAGGCAGGGGCAAGTGTGTCTGGAGGGAAATGAGAGGCAGAGAGGGGAAGGGGAATGTGTCAGAAAAGCTGCAGTGTCAGAAAGGCAAAGTAAACCATGGCTTTGTCATGATCTCACGTGGAGAAGGCCTGCAAGAGGCCAGCTTCGGGGCCTAGAGCCACACATGGCAGAGGGCGGCCAGGCCTGGGTGATCAGGGCAGAAATGTGGACGACAGCTCCAACCACCTGAGATGTATTTTAGAGGGAAAGACTGCAAGGGTTTTTTTTTGGTTTGTTTTTGTTTTTGTTTTGTTTTTCTCAATGAAGGATCCCCCTGCCCCAGGGTTTTGTACAGTCAAGGCAAGCACCCTACCACCAAGATTACCTTTAACACTTTTTATATTTTTATTTTTCAGATAAAACCTTACTAAGTTGTACAAGCTGACTTTTTTTTTTTCCTGAGACAGGGTCTCACCTTGTAGTTCAGGCTGGCCCTGAGTTTACTGTGTAGCCCAGGCAAACCCGAACTCAGAAATCTTCCTGCCTCTGCCTCCCAAATGCTGGGATTATAGGTGTGAGCTACCACACCTGGCAGGTTGATTTTGAACTGGCAGTCTGCCTGCCCTAGTCTCTGGAATAGCAGAGGTTACAATACCCAGGGAGGCAACAAATTCATTCTTTATAGGAATGACAAAGAGACAATTCAAGGATGGATGATCTTCATGTGACATTAGGTGAAAGTGATACAGACAGGAAGCTGAAAAAAGTGGGACTTGGGGTAGGTCTAGGATGGAGGGTGAAAAGCAAGAGTGTGTATTAGGCAGGCTCCTTTTAAGAGGCCCACTGATCTTCTGTAGGAGCTGTGAGCAGGAAATGGGCTGTTTTAGGTCAAAAATCAGCGGAGAGGTCAGGGCTAAAGGCCAGATGGGAGCATCATCGGCCCATATGTATGATTTAAAGGAAGGACCTGAACAAGAAGGCTCTGTGTTGAAAATCAGCTGCAACTGGAAGGCACAAACAGTAAGATAAGGGGGAGCCAGGGAGGTGCCTCTGCCCATACCCAGAAGCAAACTCATTGTTTGCATGACCCTCGAAGGCTTTGCTGACCACCACAGTAATCACCAGCCATATGAGGCTACCGAGGATTTGAAATGTGGCCAGTCCATACAGAGATGTTCCATAAGACAAAGCACACACCAGATCCCAGTGATCTTGTATGAGAAGAGGACCGAGGTGTCTCATGCATAATTTTTATACTGATTGCATGTTGGGACAATGGGTTATATAAAATACAGGGATGGGATCCATTTTACCTGTTTCTTCTATTTATTTTACTTTCAAAAGATAAAAGAAAGTAGAAAATCTGACACAGCTTCGAGGCACCTATGTGTGGCTTGCATAGCATTTTTTGCAGAGCAACCTTGCCTTAGGGGGACCACAGCAGAGTGGCACCCCCACATAGTGACATCTTTGTGGAGGTGTGGCCCAGAGCTGTCCCCAAGATTCCTGTCTCCCTGTCCTCCAAGGTCTCTGAGCTTTCCCCACCAGAACTAGGTGTCAAATTTCTTGGCAAAGAATGGACTGTCAAGTTCTCACTCCAGCCCATAGGGATCTGTTTTTGCCTAGAAACCACATGTAGTTTTATCAGAAAAAAAAATGCACACAATATAAAACTAAAGAGAGAAGCAAGATTTCCCTGATGCATTGCCAAGCGACTGTGCTATTTCTCACGACTGCCTGCAGTTTGCTCAAACACAAAGACGTTTGCCACATGGTCAATGAAATCATTCGGGAAGGTGTCAAAGGACCACACAGAGCAGGGGGAGCTGGGGAGCCTTCAGATTCCCCATTTCCCATGAGGGTCTCTGGCCTGGGCCTCCATTTGGAGCGCTTAACTTCTGTCTGAGCTTTGAGCTCCCCTGTGGACCCCAGAGGCACCTTGAAGCTCTGAGCATTATCACCCTTGGCTTCTGGGAAGGAATCTGAACTCAGTAGGTCAGGCGGCTTTTGGAGGGGTCATCTTCCTTTCGTCTACCTGCACTCTTGGGCATGCACACGCTGTGCCTTGGGGCTCGCGCACAAGGTGGACCTTTAGTCCAGCAAGACAGACCTGAGAGACACAGACAGGTGGAGTCCAGAGATACCCGCAAAGAGAACGAAGTCTGTCCATGAGACAGAGAGCAAAGAGCACAGGGCAAGAAGGAGAGCTGGAGGACTCAGAGGGTCTGAGGAAAGCTCAGAGGAAGAACAGATGGCAGGAAGTCCACTTGTTCTGCATTCGTTCATTCATTCATTCATTCATTCACAAAAGCATTACTGAGTACCCTCCGTCTACCAGGCACTGAGTACACAGCCAGGGATATGACAGTGAATGAAACAGACTTGGATCTTACCCTCATGGGCTTACAAGTCAGCTAGGGAGATATTCAACAGATGAACAATATAATGAAAACTGACAAGTCCTATGAAGGAAAGGGACATGACTATGAAATCATCCAAGGAGGCATTTGAATCTCAGACACATCCCCAAGGAAGCAATATTGGAGCTGGCGCCTGAATCTCAGTTAATCACACAAAAGGGAAATTGAATGTGACAAGTAGAGGAATAGCATGTGCCAAGGCCCTGTGGTAGAAGGAATCAGCTAGATTTATAGATTAGAGAACAATCTGACTAGTGCAGAAACAACTAGGAGATGCATCTGGAGAGAAAGGTGGGGCCAGAACACATGGAGCCCCCTCCACATTGCAGAGTGAGGTAAGGAAGTAGATTTAATATTCTGAAGCCAGAGGGTACGAAGCATAACAGACTTGTTCATCACCTAGGAGAGCAGGTGCGTGCGACACATGGCTGAAGCAGTGACAGAGAATGCTATCAAGTCAAGAGAGGGTCACATCTGGATTCAACTGGACCTGGGCAGTTGACACTTCCCATGTGCCTCGGGCTGGTTATATGACTTCTCTGTGCCTCAACTTCCCTGTCTGTAAGTTGTAAGAGAAAGACAAATCTTACCTGAAGGGAGGCTGTGGCTGTTAATGCCTGGGGGGGATCCCAGCCAAGCTCTGGAAGGTGATAATTGGCACAACTGTAACACTGTGATCATTTTATTACTAATAATGTCGAGAGGGGGCGGGGACCCAGGTGGGCAGCCCCTAAACAGATGTAGGGACTCAGGAGGCATAGTTGGGGAGAGGGAAACCAAGTGGCAGGCAGGCATCTGGTGCAGGGCACTTTCAGGGTCCCCATGTGCTGTCAGGGCCTCTGGATGTGGCTCCCAGCCGCCCAGGCGGGGCACTCATGACTGGGATGTCAGTCACCTTCTCAGGAGGAAGGCAGGAGGGAGGAAGAGCCATCCTGGGGCTCTGACTAGTTCCTCCCTCCTGTTGAACAAGGATCTCAGCTCTGGAACTTTTTTTCTTTTTGGAGACAGGGTCCTGCTTTGTAGTTCCAGCTGGCCTTGAGCTCACTATGTAGCCCAGGCAAGCCTCAAACTCAGCAATCCTCCTGCCTCTGCCTCCCGAGTCCTGGGATTATAGGTGTGAGCTACCATGCCCAGCACGGTGATGTGTGGTACTGATTGCTGGTGGGCATGAGTCACCATGCCCAGCGTTGTGGTGTGTGGTTACCAGGTATCGAACCAGGGCCCTTGCGTTTGCAAGGCAAGTGCCAGAACAACTGAGCTAAATCTCTGGCTCAGCTCTGGAACTTTAAGGAAAGACAGAAGAGTCTTGTGGACATCTTTGTGGGGCGTGGCCCAGAGGGTGGGCCCCGGTCACCTTTGGATCTTCTGGAGGACCCTTGAAGGGGGTGTGGGAGCAAGCGGCTGCCGACAGGAGCATCAGAAAATCTCAGCCATTGGGACCAACAGCAATGGGGCCTTGATCAGCTCAGGTGTCTCAAAGATCCCAAACATTCGATCTGCTCTAAAAATATATATTTTTTAAATTTCAAAGATTTACAGGTTTGTTTTTTTTTTTCTAAATGCAGTTTATGTATGAAGAATTCTGAACAAAATAACTTGGGGAATTTGGGAGATAATTAGCATCATGTAATATTTATTGGTTTTCTCTTAATTATAAAGGTAACATATGCTCAATCTGGAAACTTGTAAAATGCAGAAAAAGACAAATTTAAAAATCAACCGAAACCCACTCACTGCAGATTCTCACTACTCCTAATCATGACATACAGTTATATTTTTGAGTTCTGGTTGCAAAAATACATCAGCCGTCAAAGTGGAGCTTCAGATACGTGACCTTATTTTGTCCACTGTGTAGGTTAGTGCTATTATTATCCCCATTGCACAGATGGAGCAAATGAAGGTTTGAGCAGCCCTCCCGCCTGTGCAGTATCGTCTACACCCCATGAGAAGCAGCAGAGCTAGACACAAACCTGCCTGCCCGAGCTACATAAGTCACCACTGCATTCAGCTTGCTTTCTGGGTCACATCCTCCCAGCCGTGTCTCCTGTGCATATATATGCATTTATATTTATACTTATGCTGACTGTATTCTCCAGCCTGGTGAGCAGCCCATCCTTTTTATTTTCTAACACATTATGCACATGTTCCCAAATCAACATATATTCTTCTACAGCACTATTTTTAATGTCTGCATAGTATTCTGTAGTTTAAACAAGAGGTCCTCAAGCACTAGCGCCGGCATCATCTGGGAGCCTGTTGAAAATGCAGATTCTCAGGTTCTACCCTGGACTGTTCGGCGTGAGAACTTCCGGGGTTGGAGCCCGGGAGTCTGTGGGTTGTTTTTTCGTGGTTTTTTTTTTTTTGAGACAGGGTCTCGCTTTGTAGTTCAGGCTGGCCCTGAGCTCACTATGTAGCCCAGGCAAGCTTCGAACTCAGCAATCGTTCTGTCTCTGCCTCCTGAGTGCTGGGATGACAGGCGTGAGCCACCACGCCCGGCACTGTGGTATGTGGTATTGATGGCTGGTGGGCATGAGTCTCCACGCCCAGCATTGTATGTGGTTACCGGGATCGAACTCAGGACCTTGCGCTTGTGAGGCAGGCGCCAGAACCACTGAGCTAAATCTCCAGCCCCGGGAGTCTGTGTTTTAACAAACCCTCTAGATAACTTTATGCACACGAGTGCTTAAAATGGGTCCTTTAGGCATTTAGTACTCTTCTTACCTAAATCTAGAACAGATACATTTTGAGTGTGTCCAGGTTTGGGCCATCGAAACCAAGGTAACAGAAGCATCCTCATTTCCCTGTATCTTTGAAAAGTAAATAAAAAGGTGGTTTTAAAACAAGGTATGTGTCAAAATGAGCAAACACGTCAACTAATAAATGTGATATTTTAAAAAAGAAAACTAAAGAAAAGCAGGAGAGATTTTGGTCACTTTTTTTCCCTAGTAGGACAAGCTGGTGAGGAGAATATGGCTGGAGGATTTCCAGTCTCCTGTGGGGACAGTTCAGGCCCACGGGCTGCCTGGGAGGCACGACTTCGCCCAGCCCTGGGAGGAGGAGCTCCAGGCCTTTGCCCGCTTGAAGCTCAGGGCTGAGATGTTTATTAAAGAGACAGCTGCTGCCCGGGCCCACCCAGCAGGAGGAAGGCAAAGGAGTTCGGCAGCTTGGAAGATGAATCTGGAGGGCAAGCCGGTCACGTGCCTCCCAGCTAGCAGCCTGCTGTGAGGGCTTGGCCTGCTCCTCACTGCTGCCCAGCCAGACCACATGGTCATTAGCCTGAGGCCAAGCCCAGACTTCTGAAATCATCTGCAGGCCCTTCCCCGGGGTCTTGGAAGACACCCTCCATCTGACGCCGAGTCGATATCTGTCAACAGGGCATTTTGCTGCCTGTTCCCGAGCCAGGCGATCTCTAATGCCTGCCAGTTCTCATTTCCCATCCAGCTCCTGAGCCTGCCTGTTGGCAGAGAAAGTTTCCTGGAATCTAGCAGGCCCGAGGAATGGCTTCACAGAGGACAAAGGAAAGTAACTTTAACTTTCCAAGAGCATGTGTCAGTGCTTGCCTGTAAAAGGGGGGGTGGTAATAATCCCTGACTCTGGAAGGGAGGGACCTAGCAGTGGCTGTCAATGTAAGTCTTATCTGTTAGATAGATTTTGCTGGCGTTGGTGTGTTTCTTGATGCTGAAAGCTGCTGCTTTGCCCGGTTAGTGAGGAAAATGTGGGTCTTTGGGGACATACTGGCCTGGGTTCAGATCCCATCCCTCCCACTTCCAGATTGTGTGGCCTTGGATGACGTATGTCTCCTTCACAAGCTTTCACATCCCCATTAGTAAAACCCATGCAATGGTACCAAACAAACACAGGCCTTACATGGGCTAAGGAGAGAGAGAGACAGAGAGACAGAGAGACAGAGACAGACAGAGAGACAGAGACAGACAGAGAGGAGAGAGAGAAAACACCTCACACGGCATGTGGCACATGTAAGCTCCTTAGCAAGGGCTTGTTGAACCTAGTTTTCAATCCTTCCTGATTTGGAAGCTCAGCTCTCCTTCTGGGTAGGAGATCACGTCCTGATCTGCACTATGACACTACATACGGCAAGTTTGGGTTTTGGTGTTGAATAGGTTACTGTGCCGCTCCATGCTTTGATTTCTCTCATCTGTAAAATGAGAGAAACGATAACACTGACTTCACAGGTCTCTCTGAGAATCAACTAAAATTGTGTTCTTCATTGCGAGTGCTTGTTAGGTACCATTAGTACCATTTTTTTTTTTTATAGGTGGGGCAAAGGCTGAGGCTGTATCCTCAAACACGAAAAAGCAAAAATGTCCCCAGAGTCGACTGCTTCTCGGTTTTGATTGGACATTGGGTCAGCAGGGATAGATTGAGTCCCAGCTCTGTAACTGGCTGCATCCTGGCCCGTTGCTCCTCTGTGTCTGGAATTGGTGGAGGGTTTTACAAGCTGGAGGGAGGTCTCAGTACGGGAGGACGGTGAGTAGTGGTGGGGCTCCGGGAAGGTCAGAGGAGGGGCTACTTTTGGTGCCGTTCCCACAAGCAAGGCTGTTCCTCAGTTCATGGAGATGCGTCTTATAACAGTGACCGTGTCTGAGAGCCCCAGAAAGGCAAGCTCTTGAGAAACTTCAGGCTAAAAATCAGCTCTCAGATTCCACTGCAGGTTATTCAAAGGCAAAAAAAAAAAAAAAAAAAAAAAAAGAATAAAAATCGATGTGCACCCAGTCTCCAGTTTGGAGGAGCAGTCGCATCTTATTTGTAACCTGAAGGGATCAATACGAGATGCTCCTTCTGCTCTGTTTTTTAAGCTCAATACGATGGATGCAATTTGGTTGACAATTATGAACAATCAGTTATCTTGTATTCTTGCTCCTGCCGCTGGCCGCCTGATCGGGCAATCATGAGCTATTACCAAGGAAGGCGTCACTGCTGAGGGGCCGACTCCTACCTGCGCACCAATGATCACTCAGAAGCAAACGGAATTTGCCGATCAATTGAGTCACTGGGATGAAGAAGTTACGAATGTTCCAATGCAGAAGAAGCCTGGCTGCTCAAGTTTTTAGACCCATTTACCCAGGGCATAGGTTCCTATTGATTATATCATCTATCTTTCTGGCTTTGAAAGTTTTAAGAGTCTGGTTAGGGCTTGTTAGAGTTCAGAAAACCAAGTGCTCCTGGCTGCCATCAAAAGTGCAGAGGCCACACTGTCTTCATGACTTAGATAGCCAAATTGAGAAAACAGAAAACAAAAGCAGAAATAGACCTAAGCCTCCAAGATATATGCCACATGGCTCACTGCCCCAAACAAACCCATCATCAGCACAGCCTTAGGCAGTGCGGTTGAACACCAAGGACTTCAACTGCTTTTTGGTCACCAACCCTTTTGAAAAACTAATGAAGACTCCACTTCCTCTCAAGAAAATGACTCAGATGTCCAGAGGTTTGCATATCCTTGTAGGAGCCTCTGCCAGTTAGTTGCCAACTTGACTGGATTAAGAGACTCGTGGAGAGGTGATTTGATAACGATGGTGTTGTATTATAATTAAATGAATCTGCTGATGTTCATAGATGTTGTGCTGTTGAGACGTTTGGCCCAGGTGGAAGAGGTAGGTCACAAGCTAAGGTGCACTGGAGGACATATCTCTCCTGGCCCTCCTCTCCTGTGCTCTACTTTCTGGCTATCATGAAGTGAGAATCTTTGCTCTACCCTACCCCTACCACCATGACATTTCTGCCTTAGAGCCAGTCAGCCACGGACTGAACCCTCTGAATCAGTGAGTGAAATTAAACGCCTCCTCCTTTAGGTTGGAGATGTTGGGTATTCTGTCCCACAGCAGGGAAAACTGACCAACAGAAGGCCTTAAGAAGCCCAAAGTACCAATGTCAGGGTGAGGGTTATGGAACAAATTTTCACTCTCAACTAGGCTCCACCATTTCAAAGCTGGGTAATGCTGGGTGAGTAACTGTTCTCCACATTTCTATTTCCTCCTTGTAATGTGGATGGTAATCATATCTGCCTTGTAGACTTTTAAGTCAATTCACATGCTTAGTGTGTAGTAAGTGATTCATAAACATTAACCAGTATCATTATTAACAGAAATAATAATGACAATAGGAAATAGCTTTAAGTTGTGTAATCTTTCTGTGCTGCATCTGTAAGATGAGAACACTCCTCACGATTTGTACTTACTCACTGATTCATGTGAGTGCATGACTCGTGCCGAATTTCCTCACCAGACTGCTTGGGCCATGAGGCCAAAGTTCACATGAATTGGCTTAATTCACCCTTGCCTTTCCCACTTTACCTGCTGCATGCTTGCCACAAGGCAGATACTCAATACATATTTATTGGATATACTGATGGATGGATGGGTGGATGAACACACAGATGGAAGAATGGAGAGGTTAAGAGGGAAAGACTTCCATTGACCTGGTCCCTTGCAGGTGTGAGTTCAAAGGAAGTAGGAAAGGGAAGAGCCCTGACAGTTACCTGATTCCATTGACTTGACTGCGAAAGGGCCAAGTAAATTGGATCAGCATAGGGGATTTACTAAGGACAAAAGACCGGGTGTGAATCGCATCAACCAATAGGCTTCTAGCCTGAGTGAAATAAAGAGAAATAAAGAAGGAAGGCTTGCATCTGTTTCTTCAGAGGAGCTCCAGCCTCCACCTTCACCTTGGACATTGTCTCCTGGCTTCCAGCACAGACTCTTCAGCCTCTAGTGCAGGTTCTTCGACCTCCTATTCCAGACCCCTTGGCCTTTGGGTATGAACTCATATGAGACACTACAGGGAGCTCCAGCCCTTTGAACTTTGACTGGATCCTTTGAATCTCCAGCACATAGGCAGTGCTTTCATGCTCTTCCACACCTGACTCTGAATGCGGCATTATAAGCCTATCTTGTGAATTTTTACATATTTATATATTTTGCATTAATTCTGTTTCTCTAATCAGTACTGACTCCACTCCCCAAGGGTCAGTGTCTTGAAGACATCAATCCCCAAATCAAAACACAGCTTTCTTGCCAGCCAGGGGCATTGCTGCTAGGGACAGAAGACAGTCAAGGGTCCTGTATATGACCCTACTCTTTTCCTAGGCTTGGCAACCCCGCCTCACCCTTTTTCACTGAGGAGCAACTTTGTGCCCTGGTGGTTTGTGCCAAACCACCCACTTTCAGAGAATCTGACTCATTCAGGACCTCCTGAGACATCTCTAGATTCTATTCTTGAGGCTATTCACATTTTAATGATAAAGGGTGAATAATTTTAAGTACAAGGAGGATGCCCAGGTGCTGAGACAGCAGGCCCTTCCAGAGGTTCAGAGAGAAGGTCTCTGGATAAGGACCTGGGGGCTGATGGCCTGCGGACAGGTCTGTGGATTGTTTGGCATATTTTCCCATCCCCGTCCCTAACATCCACTGCTCCAAAAGCCTTGATTTCTAAAATAGGACTGGGTTTTTCATGATGGGTATCATGGAGCCTTCCAGAACTCTCCTTAGCCCCTCCTCTTCTCCTCTCCAGCCTCAGGCCCCTCCAGCTGCCCAGGCTTCCCAACCTGGCTGGAAGCCCATGATTCAGTGCCTCCCAGAGGCAGGAAAGCAGAAGTCTAACTGAAAGTACCAGGATGTAGCCCCCCCCCCACCCCAGTAATTAGGCAGAAGCTGGTAGTGAAGTTGAGCATCAGAGCAAGGGTGTAGTTCCACAAAAGCAACCACGCATTGTAGATTCTCCTTTCAAGCCATCTCCCAGAGGGTGCCAGTGGCGACTCAGAGAGCCCTGAGGGAAGGCAGGGGAGAGTGATGGGTCATCAAGGAGGCCTTTGCCCGGGTTCCCCAGAAGGGAGATCACTTTCCCAATGAAAACCAGACACGCTTTAACCCACGTGGCTGGTCTGTGCAATGCTCATTTGGTGTAACGGGTCTGCCATCAGCCTATGTAATAACAAGACATGGGCACTTCGAAATGCAGGCTCGGCATGGCCTTGGCTCTCCCTTCCCGGGCCACTCTGTGACTTCACATTAGTGAAAGGAGCATGCACCAACAGAAGGCACCTGTCCGCATGTGCCCTGCACAGCTGCTTTGGGTGGGTTCTGACCACAGGGCCGGGGTGGCAGGGAAGGTCCGTCTCACTCTGCTGCAGGACTTCAGGGAGCTGTGGATCTGCACAGCGCTAGAGAGTGGCAGAAGAAGGGCACCGATCAGGAGGTGGGGGGTACATCCCGCTGAGTCTAAAGCCATGTACTGTTAGTACCTATGTCACTGTACTGTCTGCATCACGGGCCATGTCTCCGCCAATTCTCACAACTCATGTTCAGGTAGGTATTATCCTCCTGTACTGTTGACTAGGAAAATAAGATGAAGTACCTTGCTTGACATAATACAGTAAGAGGCAAAGCCAGAATTCAAAGCAGCTCTGTTAGACTCCAGCCAAAACACTAAGCAGTATTTTTACTTTGGGGCTTATTAACCTCGTGACCTCAGAGTCTCAGTTTCCTCATCTTCAAAATGGAAGCACATTCCTTTCCTTCCTACCCAGGATTATCATGTGAATAGCAGACTATGACAGACAGACAGCTTCCCTGGGCTTTTAAAGCCTCATTGACCATGTTCAATTCAGACTAGGGAGTTAGACTGAGCTAGCAAAGGCCACTCTAAAGACTCTTAGCACGGAAATGAACTCCAACAATTTGAGAACGTTCTTTTTCTTGTAGTAAAGGTTGGAATGGACACGTGGAGGAAGACTGGCAATGCCTGAGAAGAATCAAGGCGAGGGCTTTCAGAGAACCTTCACCTTGATCTCTCTCAGCCCCAGGCTGCTGCCCACCACCTCGGTTCCACACCTGGCCCCCTTTGTCTCGTTGACAGTCTCTCGGGGACAGTGCCCTGTGGTCCTCAGTCAAGGGACACTCACTCTTCTGGCCTCTGGGTGAGAGACCTTGGAGAAAACACTCGTGAGCTTTTGCAGAGCAGGAACCCGGCCATCAGGAGGCTGAGCCCTCTGTCCCAGAGCCTGGGGAGATCGCATGTGACCAGGGTGCTGGGCATTGGAGGAGAGCTCCAACAGTGGCTTAAAGATGAGCCTGCTGGCGGTGGAAGTGCTGCCTCTCAGGCTCACCTCTCTCTGCTGGTGCGGAGGAGCCAAGGGCCCCGTTTCTCACTGTCCTCATCTTACCGCTTTTCCTGAGAGTCTGCCCGAAGCGCATATCAAGTGTGAGCATATGCACATCTGTGTATATACATACTTATATCGTGTACATGTGTATATGCATATTTTCATGTGTTTGACATACATTGTGTATGCATACACTTACGTGAGCATGTTTATGTGTGTAGCAACACAGTAAGCAAGTGCACACGAGTGTTTGATACATATGTGAGCTCTTGCGGTTGCATGCAAGCACGTATTCCTAGCCTGTGTCCTAACTCCTTGCCCTTCTGGGGTAACTGGGCTTTTAGGGTCTGGCTTTTTCCCCAAAGTCTATACACCCATAGATGAATCTCATTTTTGTCCACAGATTTCCTTCACCCCCAGAAAATAAAGCTTCCATACCTGTAGACCTCTTTGTAAGTTCTAAAGTGTTGTTTCTAACAGGTGATCTGTGTATATCTCAAACTCAGTGGTCCCATGTAATCTTCTATTACCAGCTACTCTGAATCCTCACAGTTCTGACATGTCTGATGTGACAGCATCTTCACCCTCACAACCTCCTTCATCTCTCGCGTTCCATCCATTACAGGCCTGTGGCTCTTCCTGTGGACGGTTCCTTTCTGTGTTCACTGCCAATGCCGAGGCTTTGATCACTACAAATGTATTCCGTTCACCAGGCCTAGCCAGTCTGGATGCCCGGCTCTCTGACCCAGTCCACCCAGTTCAGGGGCAAAACAAAGCCATCTGAACAAGCACAAGCCAGATCCTCTCACTGCTCATTCAGACCTCTTGGTGGATTCCTGTGGCTTTTGAAGCCAGCTGCGTCTGGGCTCCAATCTCCCCTCTGTTGCTTGCTACCTGTGCGGCCCTGGTAGTGCCATAAGGGACCTCTCGGGGCTCCACCTCAGTTTTTAGAGTCTGATGAAAACCAGGAAAGACAACATGTGAAAGTACTTCATTATGTCTTTTCTATAACACAAATAAGTCTGTATACAGTATAAATATGTTTTTATATTGTATAAAATACATGTTATCTGAATTTTTGCTTTGGGGAGAAGCAGTGGTGTGTGTGTGTCCACGTGTGTGTGCAAGCATGCATATGTGTGTAAATTTGCAACCATGTAAGAAAATGAGTTTTGTCTGTCACCATGTGCACAGAAATACTCTATCTATCTTTCATTTATTTGCTCAGGAAGCATCTGCTGACACCGATTGTGTCCTGTGAACTAGCTCAAATCTATAGAAAGGTACAGGTTCTAGCCTTCTAGAATTCGACATCACATAGAAATCCTTTCAGTCAAAAACCCTGAGAAATGTCCAGGTGTATCTATCCAGTCCTAACCGCTTTCTGATCAGAATCCTCGGGGTGCAGTTAGGTCCCCAATGTGGCCTGGCCGGCTGCTCCCTCCCCGGCTGAGGCCCCACTCACAGCAGCCAGCGCTCTGGAGGTGCCAAGATTCAACAGTCCTTTTGCAGCTGGAAAGGCTCATCATCCCCCCTGTTCCGCTCTGCCTAGTGAGGTCTGATCAGTGCAGATGGCGAGTCCTGGGCAGAGGGGCAGAAGTGGAGCCGAGGCTTCTGCCCACAGTCCTGGAAAAGTAATGCTTACGTCTGGAGTAGGGGAGGGAGGTGGAGGTCGACGAGACTTCAACAAACTGAAGTCTCCAATTTACTTTCAGGGAAGAGCTCCATTAACAGGAGCGTTTGGGGAAAAAAACAAAAACACTAATCACCATCCGAAATGTACATGCTATTTCCCATCTGGTGTTCGGAATTGGATCGTCTCGGGAGTCTCAGAAAAATGCAGCAGATGGGCTGGGTTTGGAGCTCATCTCCCCACAGGCAGCGGGGAGAGGAGAAGAGACTTGGCACAGGAAGCCTGCACGAGTGAGGAATGGTGGCCCCACTGGGTCCCCGTCACCCGGGTCCTGGAGGAAGCTTCCTCCCTCCCCTTTGGAGCCTGATGCAGCCAGAGCAGCTGCACCGGCTGCCCCGTGGCTTCCGGTCCACTCTGGGGGGAGCAGCAGCTCGTGCTCCCCGGTTTGCAGAGACTCTCATCAGGCTGCGGTGATGTCAGGGAGAGATTCGAGGGAATCGGTGCTCGATGCTGCCATCACTTCCCAGCTGTGCAGCTTCCTCCAGGCACTCGGGTTACTCACCAGAGAAGACAGGCAGGGCCTCTGAGCCACCGGAAGGCTCGGGGCAGGCGGAGGGAACTGCCCGCGCTGACCCGCATAGGTCCTCACTTGCCATGAATGCCCGTTGCCGGGCACTCGAGGGTTTTCACAGGAGACAGGGGCATAATGATGGACTGTCTTCTGTTAGCAGGAGTCCGCACCTGGAGCTGTGGCCTGCAAGGCCAAGAGAAGAGGCCTTGAGGGTCTCCATGGTGCAACCTGCAAACAGGTGTGTGTTTTTCCAACAGCAGCTCACCCTGTGACCTTGGAGTGGACCCAGGAAGGTGGAAATGGAATAGGCCCCAGCAAATAGAAGAAAAACTGGGAGAAAAAAAAAAAAACAAGATGGGAAAACAGAACGAATGAGAAAATAAGGCCCTTGGAGAAAAGGACCAGGGAGAACAATGATGTCAAAGTTCTCCACCGTCAAAATCCATCTTAGAGTGGAGATAGCCCCTCCCCCTCTTTCATCTGACCCCCGCTGATAACTGCTGTCCTATCAGATGGCAGGATGCCACCAACACCTTTCTTCTCTGCGGTGACTTTCAGTCTTCCTCCCTGGAGCACCCCCTGCCATCTAATTAAAGGGAGGAAAGTAATTAAGGAAGGGCATGTAACACTGCCTGTAACACTGAACTTAGTAACGCCTCCGACCCCTCCCCCACCTCCAATCCATAAATGTGACACGCAGAACAACTCATTGCAACACCAAATTGTTTATTGCTTGCTAAGCTGGAAAGCACTTGAATTAACCTCCTGAGTGAGTGGAGTTAGGAAAGATCCAGGCATCTTTAAGTGGAAAGAGGACGTGAGCCAGACAGAGTCCTTGTCAGGGAACCTGCACGATGGGCCCCGTTCACTCCCTCACCCACGCTCTCATTCATACAAGCATTTACTGAGTGCCCACTATGCCGCAGACTGTGGCCGTGCTCACGACACAGAGGAGAATAAACCAATATTGCCTCCACAGTTAGAAACATCTTATCCTTTGTGGTTTTTGAAATGACTGCTATGGCCCAGGGAGGGGAGGGCCTGCTACACCGGAGAGCAGACCCTGCTGGGGCTAGAGCTAAAATGTTTCTGGCTGAACCGTGGCTATTCAACAAGTCTGTGGCACATTTCAGACACTGCAAGAGGTACAGAGACAAAGCAGATGCTGCCCTTGACCTAGAGAGACTCAGACTCCAGGCGGAGAGACAGACAGAGAACAGCATTACTTGCTGCACTGGGAGATCCACTCCTTCCCGGAGATGTGTGCAGAGAGCAGAGGAAATGCAGGGACTGGAACAGTTAACTTGGTCTGGGGGAGTTGTGGGAAAAGATCACAAAGGAGCTGACATTGAAGTTGGGTTTTGAAGCATAGGCGGAAATTCCCGGTGGAGGAAAGAATGCGGGCAAATCTAGGTATGGGGAAAGGCCTGTGCAAAGGCCCAAAGGCATGAAAGAGTAGTCAGCGGATGGGGGTTGAAGTATAGATAGATGGGGGCTGGAGAGGAAGCCGTGGGGCAACATTAAAGAAGATAATGCGTAGTCCGTGAAACGGGCTATGGTGTAGAGGTTAGGCAGACAGGATTCCCACTTTCTAGCTGAATCTCCTTTCCGCATCAGTCAAATGAGAACCATGACAGGCCCCGTTTCACAGGGCAGTTGTGGGGATTCTAAGAATTAATACATGTTGCACCTAGAATGGTGCCTGGTGTGTAGCAAGCACCAAAGGCCTGTGATTATTACTATTTACTTCCTGTACCCGCCTTACCTGTGACACTTGTCCAGGAGCCCCTGGACAGTTTGGAGCAGATCGGCCCCCACTTTTTGCATTTTGAAAAAGCTCCTCCAACAGTGGCTCTCATACCACGAGTACTTAAACACCACTGTCTCCGCTTCCCAGAATTCCCCAAAGCCCCTGGGTTTTGCTCAGGGACTGTCTTCCCTCTGGACATCTCACTCACAGCGTCCGCCTGCTGTTACGGCACGTGGCTTGATAGTTGGAAGCCGAGCTCCGTGTGTCCCAACAGCTCCTAAAGGGCAGAGCCCAGAGCCGGGCACAGAGTACGTGCTCACCGAGCTCACACGGGTGCTCTGGGAATGCGCTGAACTCGGCTTCCTGTGCGAGGCGCGGACGGTGCCGCAGAAGCCACCTGGGGCCCAGGGGTCTGGCCCTGGGCTCATCTTCTCCGGAGCAGATGCTAAACTTGGGCTTGGGCTCTTGGTTGCGGCAGCAGCTCCTCTCGGCAACCAGGCCTTTCTCTCCTCCCTCCCCTTTTCTGCCTGCACTCAGCCTTTGCTGCTACGTTTTGTTCCTCCAAGGCCCAGAGAGGCAGAGAGGGGGTTTCCTCTCTTTGTGTACCTCACCTCCCGACTTTGTCCCGCCTGCTCTTCCCTGAGTTCCTCCATCTCCCATCTGCCCCCCTCTAGCTCTTGCCCACGATCCAAGGACTCCTGCTTGGGAAATAACCCCGAGGTGGCTCTCCTGCCTGCTAGGTGGGATGTCAGGCTCACATCTGTCTCCTCAGACCCCACTCACTGTCTTTTTCTGTGCCCTCCCTGTACCCTCATCGCTGCCTCTACCCTGTGTTTCTCTTCAAACCTCCCTCATGACCGACCCTTTCTTAGCTCTTTTGTGTCACCTCAGCCACTCCTGGTCCCTGGGTTGGTGGACCGACCACCACTTACGCTTAGAAAAAGTCACTGAATGGAAGAGGAAAGCAGTTGGGCAGATTTTTGGAACTAGATTGAAATGAGATTGGCATAAAAAGTGTTTTCCTTGAATTATCTGGAAAAATTGTTTCTAGTTTTTTTGCTTGATAGAATGTGTACGGTCAGAGGCACCGCCCCCAAACCCCCCACAGCCCGTGGGGTTTCTGTCTGTACCCCTGCCTTTCTGGCCCAGCTTTGGTCCCAGGAGCCAGAGCCCGAGCCCTAAATAAGGGCTCATGAAGAGTCCAAGGGAGGGGCGGCACCCTGAGCTCTGTCACGCCCCCGGGGACCCAGGCCGCCTCCCGAGGCTCAAGTCCCCATCCCGGGGCATGGGTGTCGCCTGTCCCCCTGGCAGGAGCAGTCGGAGGGTCACGGCAGAGTTCCTTGTGTCTCCTGGTTGCGTTCTGCCCCGGCCGCTCGGTTCTCTGAGCCTCCTCAAGCGCCCCGGTGCTTGGGAGAGACGTGAGCGCACACGGGACAGCAGAGGGCCCCGGCTGGCGCGGGCAGGAGAGCAGAGTGAAGCCAGATCTGAGCGATAAGACCGTGGCCGCTGGCACCTGTGTCCAGAGCATTTACTCGGCCCAACCGAACCCAGGTGGAAGGCAGAAGCCTGGGGCTAACAGGTAGAACTCGGTCCCCCGAACCCCCTCCCCCCCAGACGACAGAGTCGAGCCTGACTCCTATAGCCGTGTCTCCTCCGTGTTGGTCTGGACTCTCACCCAGCCTCCTGCCCCGCTGCCGGACCCGGGGACACAGTGCTGTTTGGCAGTTAGGTCCCTGGAATCTCGACAGCTAGACTATCGTGAAGTCCAAGCAGCGGGGACACTTGATTGCTATGTGCTGGGGCGGAATTCTCTGCCCATGACATATACTGAGTCGTTTCATCCTCGTAACAATGGCAGGTTTGACGGTACTGTTATTCCCATTTTACAGGCAGGAACGAGAGGCACAGAAAAATAGTCGATCACCCAGGAATATTCAGCTAGTAAGAGTCAGAGCTGACTCGAACCCAAGCTGCCTGGTTCTAGGCTTCATGATTTCACCCATCCTGGGAGGGTTTTATTCTGACTGTACACGTATGTGTGTGTGCATGCGCCCACCACCTCTGTTTGTTCCCGCAAAGGCATCGCACCGGGGACAAATTCTCTTTCCTATAGGCTTGTTGGCTGCCTTTAGTTCAATCACGAGGAATTCTCCCCTCCTCTACCTCGAGGAAGCCGTAGCTTTCCCCTGCCCAGGCTGCCTCTGTCTCAGCTCCGTGAAACTGATGTACTTGCAAGAAGTACATCTGGGTACAGAGAGGCTTGAATGGGGAGGGGTCTTGACTGCTGGTATCTGCTGCTCTTAAAATCTTGGCCATGCCCGGCCCTATTCCAGGCACAAACACCGAGAGCTTTCTCCAACATTTTTGATACTAGACAATCTTCTTCCTCAGGCAAGGTGCGACAGAGGCTGTTTTATTGGGGATCTGCACTGCTGTGAGGTGGATGTCGTGGGGAGTCAGGAACCCAGGGCTCCCAGAGGAAGCAGCGCCTCTTCCCTCAGCCTGCTTGCCCTCTCCCCCATCTTCTCTTCTTGAGTGACCAGGGCCCGGGCCCCCTTCCGCACAGCCTGGCCGCCTGCCGCCACGCCTGTCTTGCAGGCAATGCACCACCATACCTGCATGCCAGAGAGGCACAGGTGTGCCTGTGCCACTCACACAGGGTACCACCTGCTGGAATCTTGGCAAAGGGCGGACTTGGGATGGGATCCGCGGGAGAGGCAGTCTGTGGCATAATTAAGCGGGAGCAAAACACAAAACAAAACAATGTTTCCCTTCCCCTCTCTTTTCTGCCACTTGCCCTAATTATTTTCCCACTTTAAAATTCTACATCAACTTTAATTAAGCTGGCCTCGGGCAGGGAAGTCTGGCAAACTTGGAGAAGTTCACTTGTTTGTTTTCTTATCACTCAGTGATTGGATTTTCATGGCTCGCTCTGCCTCCTTCTCTCTAAGGAGGGATGACAGCAGCCTCCTCCTGCCTGCGGGGGGACAGGTGCAGCGGAGAATTGTCTCTCTGCAGCCTTCGAGGGAGCCGCTCTCCACAAAGATCTCTTGATGGCGAACTTCCGCTCCAGCACTGCCTCTGCTCCCCTCCCCCCTCCTCTTGCCACACATTCCCTTCAAGGTTGGGTCTCACGGAGGAGAAGTAACTGTGGAGAAAGCACTGGACTTGGGGTCCAGCAAATTGAGGTAGAAGTGGTTCCGCAACTTACTTTCGGGGAACGAGTCATTCCCGCATTCCTCCGCTCCCTTGTTCATTCATTTTTTTCAATCTCTGATTTATTCATTCAAATACTCATTCATTCACCTGTTCTCTTTACATCAGAGTGAGGAAAGGGTTGTGCTGCTGCTTCTGTCCACCCAGCAAAACTTGTCTGTGGGCAAGTTATCTGACCCTTCTGAGCGTGTTTCTTCATCGCTGCTTCCTGAGCCGTTTCAAGGACAAAGAGAGAGATCATGTAAACGGAAGCCAGTGTGGTTCCTGGCTCAGCGCGGCGGCGGCGCCGTGTGACACCTGTGATGCTATATCCATCCCCAGACTTGGGCACCACAAGTGGGTCTTTCCGGGTCTCAGTCTCTGCTAGCAGGGGAAACGCTCGGACCATCTCCAAGGTCAGGGATGCAAGCTGAGCCTGAATCCTGAAGGTTGCCAGATTTCCTAAGCAGGAGATATAAGAGCTGGGGTCCTGGCAGAGTCAAAATCCTTGAAGGACTGGCCAGAGACCTCAGCCTCTTCCTGGGCTGCCTTGGGCTGTACTAAGAAGTCATAGTACCTGAGGCTCTGCCTCAAAAAGTGCCTGGGGATGGAAAATAGGCAAGTGACTTTGTCTCATGGGGAAACAGTGCAAGAATACCAGTGCGAAGGAGGGAGTGAGTGGATGTGTACGTGAGTGGGCAGGCGGTTGAACAAAAGACTGAGTAAATGTGTGAATGGGTGGATGTCTGCGTGAAGGAATTAGTTAGGGAAGGACCAGATGCATGGGTAACCGAACAAACAGGTAAGAGGTCTGAGAAAGTGAATGAATGAATGACTGAGTGAATGACACATGGAAGGGCTGTCCTATGAACTGAGTGGGTGGATGTGACCAAATGAGTAACAGAGTGATTATAGGAATAGATTAATGACAGAATGTCTGAATGACCAGCCGGCTGAGTGTGTGACTTGTCCACACCCTGGATGCAGAGTGAAGGGGGCCAGGAGGCTGTACCCCTTTCGGGCACTTCTCCCTGCCCACCCTTGCTCTGCAGCAGGGCCCCCTGGGCTTCCGCCCATCAGCACTATTCCATTATGTATAGACACAGATCGGATTGCTGTGTTTCCTGTGCCTTGTGTCTCGTTTACTCCTCCACCAGCACTGCTCCCGAACCACCGAAACGCAGATGTCAGTGAAATAACATATCTCTGGTGGCTTGTCTACCTGTCTCCCTTACTGCTGAGAAATAACTCACAGCAGCGGGTTAAGCTGACAATAAACACAGGAATTGACTTCAGTGGGAATGAACTTGCTTGACTGTTGACAAAAATCTAAGGTGATGCCATCTTCGCCGGACTTGCTGATGGCTCGGGTAGCTGCCTGGGCTGTGTGTCTCCCTTCTTGGGATGGTGATGAGGTTCGTAGGCTCCAGGCGGCTAAAGAGTCTCTGCCCCGGGACTGGCAGGCAGGTCCCAGTGTCCCCCAAAGGACTTGGCTTTTGTGCTGAGCATGTGCTTTGCTCTTAAGACAGTGGTGTGAAGTAGAGGGGTCCTCGGGAGGCCTCTGCCCTCTCTGCCCTGCTTGGGCAGCTGGTAAAGATCAAGCGAGGCCTGGTGGCTCCCTCCTCCCATCCTAGAGCAAGTGCAGAAAGGTAACCTCTTCCCCTCTCTCACCAAGGCGCCTGAGGGCAAGTCGCAGAGTGGTCCCCACCGTGCAGTCTGCACGCTGAGGTTAGGGTCAGGGCTGCAGTCCAGCCCCGCCAGCCCTGCCCACTGCTGGAGAGCCGGAGGAGCTGAGCACTGCCAGGCTTCGGCAGAGGGCACTCAAGTCCTAGGAATCTGCACTCGGCAGCCAGAACGCTCTGCTCAGCGGCTTCCCAGGGAAGCGGAGATCATGAATCTCAGTAACTCGAGCCCAGGGCCTCATCACTCACCGTGATTGTGGGGGGATTGAGAGCCTAGTGGATCAGCCTAAACAAAACACACACACAGGGGACGCGTTCCAATGAGCACGTTTGGCCAGCACTGGGGGCCACTTCTCTGGCCCTGCAGAAGCCAGAGGGTGACCCGAGAGGGGGCCAGGAGGGCGGGGCTGGCCATCGGTCCCTTCCTGGGAGTCCTGCTCTCACCCCACCTGTGAGCCGGTGGGAGACATGAATCTCGCTGGCAGCGACGTGGGCCAGCTCAGCCGTTTTAGGGGATGTTAATGAAATGCGAGAGCACTTGTCCTTTCAGACAGCGGCCCCTTTTATTTGGGAATGAAAAGCTGCATTAGTCTGAATGAGGTTTGGAGGCCTCATAAATCCAGCGCTGGCCGCCTCATGGGGGAGCGGGGAGCCGGAGCCTGGCTGGTGGGTAGGCTTGTTTACCAACAGTGCAAAACGCCAGGACTGGCGGCTCCCAATCCCCAGAGATATGGCTTGGGATCGTGCCAGCCCCGGTGCTCGCCGGCAGCACAGGACTGGAGAGAGGGCTGCAGGGTTCTCCTCGTGAGTCAGGGACCACCGTGGTGCCCAGTGTGCCCCAGGGAGGGGCCCCGATCCTGCTCTACTCTCAGCCTTTCACAGGCAGCTGGAGGGTCCAGTGGCCTTTGTAGAGGGAGGAGGGTCTTGTCTGGGGCCTGGTCTGCTCAGCCCAGGTGGGGCAAGACAAGCCTAGCAGGTGGTGGGCTTTTGATGAACCCTGGTTCCTCATCCAGTGCCTGGCACACAGTGATGCCAATGTACATTAGGGGGAGGGAGGGAGAGAGGAGATGAACAAATATTACTGATGTGCTTTTGGACTTGTTAACCCCACTGAGGTTCAGAGTCTTCATCAGCAAAGTGGACAAATAGCAAACATTCTGTCAGGGTGGGTCGGGGAGAGGACCGGGTAAGGCGATACATACTTGGTAGCGAGTGTCTTGTCTGGAGTGTAGCAAACATCCATGATGATACCGCTGTTGTTTCTGTTGTTTCCATAATGCATCCCCCTCCCCCAGGCCAGGAGGCAGCAGGCTGCTGTCAGTGTAGGGAAGCGGGCCTGTGCTACAAAATGGCTCGCAGCGAGGTCAGGAAAGAGGTCTAGCCCTGGGGTGGGGACAGCAGCTTCCATCTGAGCCCGGGGCTCCGGCTGGGCTGGCAACTGGGAGGCCATTTCCGCCCGCAGCCCGGTGGCCGCGGAGAAAAGCCTCCAAGCACACTGCTGCACGGCCAGGAATTCTGCTGCCTGCTCCGCTCCGGGAGGGAGGCAGGGGAGCTGCCAGCCGGTGCTGCTTCCTGGGGACAGTGAGGGGCCCGGAGCCACCAGGCCTCAGAGCCCCTCCCTCCCCTTCACTTACCACTCCGGCTAGTGCCTGGGGAGGGTTCTCCTCCCTGCATCCCTCCCGCCTGCTGGCCGAAGAACTCCTCTGGGGCCGCACCTCTCCCCGGCTTCCTCAGCTCTCTGCCTAGCCCCTTGCCCCCGGCCCCTCCTGTCAGGGGCCGCCTGAAGGACAGTCCGCACAGGATCAGGACCCAGGCTCTCCCCTCCTCACTTCATGCCCTGACCAGCCTGGGGCACTGCCGGCCAGGCCTTTTAGGTCCTGCATCCTTGTCCTGAGTTCAGGTCCTTCCTCATTTCTCCATCAAGGCATGGAGTTTTCTTCCTTAGAGAACAGCCAAAGCCCGCTGTGCATGCTGACCGGCAGGCGATGGGGCTCTGGGAGCCGCGGGGAAGCCGCCGGGAGGGCGGGGCCCTCCGCTTCCCACGCTCCACCTCCTCCTTGCTGGGCCGCGGGGGCCTCACCGTCAGTCAGAAGGTGGCAGCTGCCACTTCTCTGGTCTGGTTTTTACATCCTTCCCTCCTGCCCCTCAGGCAACACTCCCCGGTGGCCGTGTGGGAGACCAGCTGCTCCTGCTCCAGAGTGAGGCCCAGGGGCTGATGGACTGTACAGACACCCGCCACCCCCAACTACCAGCAGGTCACCTACTCAGGTGATGGCCTGAGTAGGACACAGGACACTCTCAGCTCTTCTGGGGAGACCCAAGAAGGGGCTTCGTCCCCTGTCCACAGCCCCTCCACTTTCCCGGGAGGGAGTCCCTTCCTCATTGTAAGCACAGCCCTACTTCACCGACACGACACGTCCTCACACAATCCCACGCTTCCCTGTGCCCAGACAGGCAGGGAGAGAAGAGGTGGCAAATTAACAGGCTGCTTAGAGCTAGACTCATAGTATATTTGTAAGAAAATTAAAGATTCGCTCTTCAGACGTTGGGGGCCATACTCTTACAAGATAGCTGGCAAATGGAAGAGATTAGAAATGATGGAATAGATCAAAGTATTTAAATGAGAAAAATAAATTCACACACAACCTAGCTGTTACCCGGTGACGAATCCGTTTATTTATCTACTGTATCCCCACCGCTTTGTCTCTGTCAAAAAGGTCATTAAACTCGCCTAACTGCGTAATTCTCGCAGCCTCCTGCTCCAGCCTCGTTCCACAGCCCTTCTCTTCCCTCGACACCCAGCGCCACTTGAAAAAAATTTTATTATTGCTAATAAACAACATTTCTTTTTAACCCTTGCAGCTTGCTTCCCGGTTGGTCCTGCTTGGCCCCATGGAAAATTCCATTTTCCCTATTGTTTTTCAGGAGGAACCCGGGAGGGGTCATTAGCCCGATTGCCCAGTTGGGGGAGAGGGCAGAGAGGCGCGAACCCCAAGAAACGCGCGCAGGGACCGCAGGCTCAGCGGTCGCGCTCCGCAGTCCGCGTGCGCCTTGCGCGGTCAAGCCAGGCTTCTTCGCAGGGTCTGCCCCGTCCCTTCTGGCCCCAGGTCGGACAGTTCTCTTTGAAGCCCCTCTCCCCCAGGACCCTGTCCTCCAGGCCCAGCCCGCTCCCTCGGGGGATGGGGTGTGGAGGGACACTGGCCCCCGGGCCGCCTCCGGACGCCTCCGCCCAGCAGCGCAGGCCGCTTGGGAGCGAGAAAGCGAGGCTCCGCAGACGGCGGGTTCTAGTCTCGCCGCTGCCGGCCGGCGCGTCTCCCTGGCTGCTCGGGCCGCCGGCCGCCGTGTCTCCCCGCTCGCGGTGCCAGCTCTGGCGCTCCGCGCCCGGCTCCCGGGCTCTGTGCCCTCGCAGTCGAAGGGACTGGGGGCGGCGGGGCGGATGAGGACGTCTGGGAAGCGAGCAGAGTCCTAGTCCTCTGGGCGTCCCCTCAAACCGGGTCCAGGGTCCCCTTCCCCGCCCCCTGCGCAGGTGTGAGCGCGCGAGTGTGCGCCTGGGCGAGTGTGAGTGTGAAGTGTGTGCGCGGGGGAGTGCGCGGAGGGAGCGCGGGCGGCGCGGGCGGCGGGAGGCGGGAGGCAGGGCGCGGGGAGGGGGCTGGGAGGGAGTGTGAGCGCGCGTGCAACTCCACTCCGGGGCTTTGTGCGAGCCCGGGCGATAGCATCGGCGGCGGCTGGAGGAGGAGCGGCCGGAGACGCGTGCAACCCGCCCGCCAGCGCCCGGCAGCCGGGGCAGGTGGGAGCCCGTGCGGGAGCCGATCCGACGCGAGCCGGCGCCGAGTCCGAGCAGAGCCCGGGCGGAGCCCAGAGCCTCGCTCGCGGGCTGCCCGTGGGCGGCAGCCAGGCGGGGCGGGCGCCGGCGGGGTGGCCCCCCAGTAAGATGTGCGCAGCGCCGCGGGGCGCCCCCCACTCGCAGCGGCGCTCGGGAGCCGGGCGGCTGGGCCAGGCGGCGCCTCGGGGGCTGCTGCGCGCCCGCGCCTAGAGCTGCCGCCCCGGGGAGCCCGCCACGGCCGCGCCCCGGGCACGCTCGGCGGCGCCCCACGATGACCGCTCCCTGGCGGCGCCTCCGGAGTCTGGTTTGGGAATACTGGGCCGGGCTCCTCGTGTGCGCCTTCTGGATCCCAGACTCGCGCGGGATGCCCCACGTCATCCGGATCGGTAAGCAGCCCCGGGGCCGGGAGGGGAGTCTCCAGCGCCCGGGCGGGGCGGGAACGAGGCCTCACGCATCCCGAGAGGTGCTTTCCGGGCCTCTCCGGCCGCCGGCCGGGCGAACACAGGAGCTCCTCGCGGCGAGGGGGACAAAGTTCCAGAGCCGGGTCGCAGGCCTTCCCCGTGGGGAGGCGGCCGCGGGGCGAGGGGCCCTTGGCGCTCCGGGGGTCAGCCCTGGTGGGGTGCGAGGAGGGGCTTCGCGGCGGCGCCAGCGCGCCTTGGCCGCAGCCCGAGTTCTAGGAGCCCGGGGAAGGCGCCAACTTCGCTTCTCTCCCCCACTCGCTCCCCGCGGGCCCCTCGCCCCCACTTCGGGCACAGCTCAGCGGTGGCAGTGGGGGTATAGGGTACGGATTCGCAAGGCGGGGCGGCAGGGGCTCCTCGCCCGGCGGCCACCCTCGGTCTGGGCGGAGGCATAGGAGGGGCAACCCCCGCTGAGCACCCCATCGGCCTGGGGAGAACCGGCCCTTCCCTGTGGAGGGCGACGGCAGAGCGGGAAGGGGACGCGAGGCCGCCCCGCAGCTGGGGAAGGCGGCCGAGGGGTGGAGGCGAGCGGGTTTTAAAGTTAACCGAAATCCCTCCGCAGCTGGCGGCGGCTGGCGGTCCGCGAGTGCCTGTCTGCGGCTCGGGCTTCTCCAGTCCCCTCTGCCGGAGACTTACTCTTACTCTGGGCTTTAACTTTGTTGTGGCCGCTCAAGGCGCCCCGTGGGCAGCGCTCTGGGCCGTACGGTGGCGGTGCGTGTCCGGCAAGCCGGGCGCAGGGCTGGGCCCGACCGGGCCACGCGGGAGCCTGCGTCGCCTGGTTTTGTGCCTGCTGCCGCCAAGGCCAGAGACCTGGGCCCCCTGGGTTCTTGAGGCGCCCGTGCCAGCGGCTGGCAGAGGTGGACAGAGCTGTGCCCAGCCAGGACTCCCTTCGTCCTCTGTGGTGCTTCTCCAGGCGGTCTGGGCCGCCCGCCTCGTGAAAGGGGATTCGGGAGCGGATGCCGGGCTCCGTCCCCGTACTAGAAGCTTTCCTAAGAGGCAGTCAGCAACCCCAGAGGGTCTGTCTCCTCCCTGGCTGCCTTCCACCTGCCAGTCTCTCTTGAACTCGACCTCAGGAGAATGGGGCCAGAGCACAGTCCTGAGGTCTGCCAGCGCTGAAGCCTTCCAGGCCGTGCTCCAGGACCCTGGCGGGCAGAGGGAGGCAGAGAAGGCCGCGGGAGGGGACTCTAGGGACAGCCCTCGCCTTTAGGTTTAACCCTTTGCAGTCCACACTGCTGCTGGCAAGTTGAAAATGTCTCCTGGCTCTGCTTTCGCCTCCCTAGAACCCAGCACAGTCACCATTCTTGGGGCAGGCGGCCCTTTAGCGGTGGACGAGCACTTCCTCTATCCCTGCTCTCCTCCCTTCTGTTTTTGGGGGACCTTCACGGTGGGATATCCTTGGGAGAGAGGACAGTAACCCTAAAGGTCACCGTGCCCCGCCTGCTTTGCAGGTCCCTCATTGATCCCCCCCTGGTAAGATGCGTGTGCTCCCAGCCGGGCTCGGGACGGGAGTCCTTAGAGACCCAGAGATGGGAGCAGGTGAGGGCAGCCCTGGAGGAGGTGCCGCAGGGGGTAGGAGGATGTGCTCCCACCCTCCGGCTCTCACTGAGAACCTGGCCCCGGGGCTCAGGGCACCTCCTGACCCTGAGGACAAGCCCGTCTCCAAACCTGCTGTCCTTCCTTGGGTTCAGCGTGCAATAATGTAATTAAAGGATGGCAGAGTCTTCTCTCTTCTAATCTTCTTCGAATTAAGCCCCGGGATTAATTAGCGTGTCGGCCCAGGCCATTTATATCCAGCAGCCCTGCCCCGTTTGACTCCCAGCCCAAGGACTGGGGTGCTGTACCGATGCCAAACGTGAGCGCTGGAGCTGTGCCACCCCGGGGGAGAATGGGCAGGCTCGGGACCTCCAGACTTCTCTGGAGTGGCCTGGGGCGTGAGCCTCCGTCCTTTGCGCCCATGCTTGAACCCCTGCCAGGGGTGGGAAGCTACAGTGGATGTGGTGCAGAGAGAACAGGGGGAGAGGGAAAGAGAATCTGATGCTGAAACCCTCCCCCACGCCCTGGTGGGCCCTCCTCCATCTTCCTTTCCCACCCCTCCCACCCCTGGCATCTGAGGGCTCTGGCTGGGGCTAGGGAATCAGGAATGGAGATCCCAGAAACTGGGCTCAGGGGCACGCTGGGCGCTTCTGGAGCCTAAGATTGGTGGCGGGCTTGGCCGAGTTTGGAGCTGAGCCCCTCTCTAGCAGCCAGGCGTCGCTGAGCACCGGCCCAGAGCGGGATTTACCTGCAGGTGCACGAGGAGCTCTCTGGGCTGGGGAGCATCGTGCCCGCCCCCTCTCTTTGTGCCTTTTTTGGGGGCTGAAATTTCCTCTTAGACAAGGAGATGGATAGTTCAGCAGCGTGACAGAGTGTTCAAACAATCCGTCTTGAATAGACGAATTGCATTGCTCTGTCTTTTTGTAATTGTGTCTATCAGAGGGAGAGGTCAAGGCATTGATTGCTTGGATGGTTTGCAAGTAACAAAGGAGCACAGGGAGAGAGTGAGGGAAAGAGAGTAATTGGATTGTAGTCTGCGGGAAAAAATGATCATTGATTATTTTATATGAATATGTGGAAGATCTATTCTGCGTACGATTGTCAAGTGTTGCTCATTGAAGGTTTGCAAGGCATATTGTTCAGCATTTTATTATTATTATCATCGTTATTATTGTTTGGATGGATCCTGGTCTTAACTTATGGAAAGCAGTTTGCTGCAGGGTTCTTTCAGCCAAAAAGGGCTCCTCTGGCCTCTTGGGAATCTGGATTTTCAGGTTCTGTGACCTAGAGCCGGCTTGGAGGGAGGAGGCTTGGCTTTTCTGCTTTATCTGCCGCCAGTTTTCTGCATCACTTTGATCAAATCACACGCTCTTTCCTACCTCGATCCTCAGTTTCCCTATTTGTAAGCGTTCTGGTTAACCTTTGGCTTGCTGTTCCACGGATGTTCCCATTGGCACAAACTGGAAGGAACCGTTCCTGTCATTGTAGGATTCACGATTAGATCTTACCTTGGATTACGGATATATTTTGGCCCCACACATCACGGGCCGGGCCGGAATTTGAAAAGGGAACCATGCAGTGGTGGTGGGAAGCCTGGCCAGCCTTCGGCTTGAGGAGGAGCTTGGGTGGATCGTGGTGCTCTCCAGTCAGTCAGTGGAGAGGTTCAAAGCCAAATGACTGCAGAGACATAAAGCAGGTGTGTGCATGACTGTGTGTACGGGGGTGGGGGGAGGGGGCCGGCGAGGCTCGGGACTAGCTGAACCTCTCCAGGCAGAGCAGAACTCGCTGCAGGATCCTGAGCTTCCTCACTGTACAAGAGCCCAGAGGAAACAGCAGCCCTTCTCTGGGGAGTGAGTCCCCCCCCACCCCGAATTCCTAAACTAGCCCCATCTGCAACTCTTCTGATCGCTTCTTGAGTTTAGGCGCCACTGCAAGTAAAACAATGAGAAATTTCTCAGTGACTCTTGATGCGCCGAAGCATTGGTGCTGTGGAGGAACAGAAAGCAGCTGAATGAAGATCAATAGGGTTTCCCCCCCTGGAAGTAAATAGTTTCAGACAAGACCCGGGAGTGGCCCGAGGGGCCTTAGAAAGCATTAACTTGAGGAATTTCTGCCTCCACTTTTCAGCCCAGCTTCTCCTGTCAGCCTGGGCTTTCCTCTTTTTCCAGCTGGAGTTTAATGTCCTTTTGACGCTGCCTCGCATTGCGCTAAACAGTCTTTTGACGTCAGGATGACCCAGGGTTTGTGAGAGTGGTTGATGCAGGATGAGGCAGGTACCCTGGCCTGACTAAGCTTTTCCAAGGTCACCTGCACACCACCCCCCACCCCTGCAGCTGGGCCTGACACTGGGCTCAGTTCCGAAGCCCGGTCCGCAGTGCTGTGTTGGAAGGGTTTATAGCGATTGCTTATTTCCCCAGCCCTCTAGGAACGCAAGGCTGCCTGACCGTTGGTAGGATCCTTTGTGGGCCAGTGAGCCTCCTCCCTCATCCCCCAGGCTCCCACAGGTGCTGTCCCAGACCCCGGAAGCAGCTCCCGCCCTGGGGCATGGAGAAGAAGCACAGACGCCCGTGTGGGCAGGAGGACCTCTCCTTCTGCAGGAGGAACAAGGAGTTAGCCTGAGAAGCTGCGGGCAGCTTGAAGTGGCCTTTGATGGGAAGATCTGTGTGTGCTCGGCTCCTAGGACTGTGCTTCTATCCACTGCGGTCACACGTCTTCCAGCCGGTCACTGTCGGCTTCTTCCTCCCCCAGCTGCAGCCACGGTCCCTCCCTGAGGGCTCGGGACCCTCTGGTGCTGATCCTGTACTGCACTGGGCAGCACAGGGGAGTGGGGAGCTCCTGATGCTTCAGGAGCAGAGGTCTCCTCTGGGGCCAGCACCCCACAGCCCTGGCTTGTCCCCCGGAGACTGGTGTGGGGGGCTGGGGCTCTCAGTGGCCAGATGTGCTCAGGGCCTGGTGTGGATGGAGATGGAGCAGATGTGGAGGGGCTGAAACCCTGGCCTCGGACTTGCTTCCTGGAGTGGCTTCCTCCCAGGTGCTGATTCCTCAGCGGCAGCACCAGGGGGCAGTGTGCCTGTGCCGAGATGGTCACTTTCCTGGGCCCCACCTGGGTCTGGAGCAAAATCAAAATTGTAAACCAATGATAACCACGGCCGCCCATTGGCTGATCACTCATTAGCTGCCACATTCTGTGGTGTTTTCAATGACCAGTAGTGTGTGTGGGAAGAGTAAGTGTTCAGTAAATGTAACTGTTGCATTTTTCTCATCATCTCACTGAGGCTTCAACCACTTACAGGCCATCTCCCCATTTTCCAGATGAGAAAACTAGGACTGGTGAACCAACTTGTTCAAAATCACAGCCCTGTAAGTGGTAGACATGGGATAAGAACTGCGGTCAGCCTGACTCCACTTCCAGTGCGTTGAACTGACTCTGAGGTCCGAAGGCAGCAAGCAGTGGTGTGTGGAGGAGCTGTGTGCAAACCAGGCTGCCGAGCTAGGTCTCGGTGCACTGGGCTGTGTTTGGCCGGCCGGGGATGGCTGGATGGCTCTGCCATATTAACTCCCTCGATGCCAATTTCCAGCCACAGGCTGGCCTTGCTGAGGAGCCAGGAGGGAGGCAGATATGGGGAAAGATATGGATGGTGTCGACATACCCACTTAGGCTTCCTATCCTTCACTTGGGACTGGCTTTTGGACTCTGCTCAGACTTCAGTCCAAGTCCTGTATAAAGTCTGATTCTCCCTTGATAGGGTGAGTTTGCTCCCAGAAATCCTTCTTTCTGGGTCTCCAGGCTACACATCTCCTAGGGCCCAGCAGGCCGTCCGTGAAGACATTGTGTCTGTGTGTTCCCTTCACCCTCTCCACAGCTGTGACCTGGCAAGGGAAGGTGATTGATAATGAGCTCCCTCTGTTCTTCCTTCCCTCCTTCCTCCCACCCTTTTGCTACCACGATGCCACGCGCTCTGCTCCCCGGCACCCCTTCCAGGTTAGTAGCTATTACAGCCGTTCTCTTCTTAAGCAAGCGTCACACCATGACGTTCTAACTAGAGGCTGCCTGGTTAGGAAGTGTGGCTGGTGGGCACTGTGTGAGGCTAAGGTGTTGCTGACGCTGGGCCCTGCCCTCATGTTACTGCCCTGCAGGCGCCGTGGACGTGTAGGGTCCGGAGTGTGGCGACCTTGTCCAATCCACCCTTCCCCACTCTACCTCTGCAAGAGCAAAGGCAGTCTAGCTCAGTCTCCTCTGCATCCTGTGTTCCTATTCCAGGGAGTTAAGGGAATCCTGGGATTTTGGTGGCTGCCAGAGATGGAGCTGTTCTGCAAGTGTGGGAAGCTGCATTGCTCAGAGGGACGGTGGTGACAGGTTTGGGGTTGGCATGGTCATGGGGCCATAGGGTCATGCTGTTTATGAGGACCGCTTTCTCGGTTTGAGGCCAGCAAAAGCCCACACTGCCCTGAGGCTAATGAGGCAGCCAGAATTTAAGGAGGCTCTGAAAGGGTGACCCTGCACTTGCATGATTTTCTGTGAGAATGAGTACTTCCTTAAATCCTGTCCCTGCTCCAGGCTCTGGGTGCCCTGCTGCAGCCAAGTTTCCTTCTGGTTCTGTGCCCCAGAGACTGAATCCTAAGCAGTGTGACTTGGAGAGAAGAGACTGGATTGAGGGCCAGAGGACTGGGTTTGAGAACAACAGGTCTTTTTGCTTTTGCTTTTCTTTCCTTGTTGCCATGTTTCACAGCAGCCATGCCACAGAGCCACCCTCCACCCCTGCAAGGTTTTTATTTCTTTTGGAATTACCTCCGAGTCCACACTGCCTCTTGCTCCGAGGCTGGCATTTCTTTCTCCGCGCAGCTCTATTTCCCAAGTCCTTCTCCTCACTTCCGTTGACCTTTATACCTTGTTTGCTGGTGTTATTGACCTTGGCTGTGGTTAGTCTGGGGCGTATCTGAGCCTTTGCAGGTGAATGTTGACAGGGTGCTCAAGGCCATCTCTCCCTGTCACTATCAAGAGACAGAAGGAATTTTTGGAGTCAAATTATGTATTTCATTGATTTTAAGGTGAATTTTTTTTCCTTTCATGTTTTCACCCAGAAATCAGTGTATGTCTCGCCTGTGGTATCTGAGTTCACTTGGGGAATGTTTTTTGACATCCCCAGAATAACGAATGGTGTGAGATGGGCTTGGTGAGATGTGGTAGGTCCGCATCTGTATACTTGCTTCATGATGCTGGGCCAGGAACTCCCCCCTGGGTCTCTGTGTCCTCATTGATGAGACAGAAAAATTCATATGCGGTTGAATCATGTTCTGTTGCTCTTGACCTACAAAAGTTTCCTATGGTTCAACCTTATAGGATTGTCTTCATTGGGCAATTGTGAGGATTAAAGGAGATAACTACATAAAGCTCTTTTCACAGTGTCTGACGTTTAACCAATGTTGCGGGAGAAGGGAGGGCTCTCGAGAGAGGAGGCCGTGTCTCTGTCATCAGACTCTGAACAATCTGCTTCGGGTTCACCTGGTGTCCAGTGCTCCATGCAGTATTTGTGGCATTTGCCCATTGCCTACATACTCATTTGCCTAGAAGTGGAAAGGGTCGAGTCCACCATCTGTGCCAATTCCTAGTATAAGAGAGTGGTTCTACCTAGGATATTCCTAGACCATTATTTATCAAGCTCCTGGACTCCGATTCTCCCATAAATTCGCAGCATTTTAATTGACGTGCATTTTGCTTTATTCAGAAATGAGAAGACCCTAATTGTATGATACTCTTGAGTTGATCCAGTCAGTCCTGTCCAATCCTTCCTGGACGGGAAGTCTGATCTCATTTCCTGGGCAAGCCAGAAGGGACCCGAGAGGGTCTGTGGCTGCAGACTGGGCTCCAGGGGACAGACAGTGCTGGCTCTCCTGGCCAGGGTTGGGTAATGAGGTCCCAGGCAAGAGCTGGGGAGGAGAGAGTCCCCATAGTGATCATACAGATGAGAGATAATGCGATGGTTTGTGGTGGGGGAGTGGCAGGCTTTGACTCCACATCCTTTGGTGCCATGATGAATGGTGGTGAAGGATGGCGGAGGGGAAAAAAGGAGCAAGAAGGAGCGAAGATTCTGGTTTATGTCGAGAAGGTTCCAATCCATAGGAGACAATTAAGTCTTGTGCCATTAAAGGGTCTGATGCAGACAGGCTACCGATGGAAGGGGTTTTATGGAGTTCTCAGAACCACTGCAGGGATGAGCTTTTTAAAGAGGGGAGTGAGGGAGATGTCTGCAAAACCTCCTTGCGTTTGCTTTGCAGAACTGAAGTAAGCTATTCCCTATTTGGGCAGAAAAGCTGGTGCAGGGAGCCAAGTACTTCCCAGGGTTCCAGGCATCATACGTCTTATCTTTGCTAAGAAATCATAGAAGCCAAGCTGAAAAGAAGTGCAGGGGTCATTCTAGACCTCTGGTTCTCAAACATTAGCATGTGTCTCAGTGACCTAGAACACTCATTCAAACCCATGTTTGCTAAGCCCTGTGCCCAGAGATTATGTGTCAGTGGGTCTGGGGTGCTTCAGAGGATCTGGGCAGAGGCCTGAGGATTGGCATTTCTAGAAAGTTCCTAGATACCATTCTAGTTCAGTAGAGGGCCTGTCTACATGTGGGAGCAGGTCCGGTCTGTTTGAATACCCGCTGTAACAGGAAGCTTACTACTCTTCCCGTTCTCTATAGCAGCCTGCGTTGGTGGTATAGTGGTGAGCATAGCTGCCTTCCATTCTCTATAGCAAACATCTTGGCTGCACATTTCTCCCCCCAAAGCTGCAATGTGTCTCTTTGCAGTTTTAAGAACAGAATAAGGCTTGGGCATTCTGAATGTAGGTTCTAAAATCCACCTGTCTACCTTTAAACTCCCATTCCTTTCCTCCTGGCTCTGTGAATTAGGGTAATCCCTTAATTTCTCTATACCTAGATTTCCTCATCTGAAAAATGGAGATAATAATAGATTTTACCCCATGGGATTATTGTGAGAATTAACTTGCCCGACACAAAGGAAACCCTTAAATAGTCATTTTAAATAGTGTAGTATTTGGGCTAAACTCCTAAGCTCTGGATTTGGACTGATTTTGAAGACTGCCCTCGTGGCTTCCCATCTCTCTCTCATCTTGGGAAAGACATTTATTGCTTTAAAATACAATAATGATCATGATAGTAATTGTCTCATGCCGATGTATGGATTCAATGAGTGCTTAGAAGAGGCCCTCATAAATGCTACCCATCAGTCTTCTATTATGATCACTCTGCCTCTGATTCTGGATTGGATACGCTGTCTGTCCTGCCCTGCAGGTCCAAAGAAATATAAAGGCTATAAAGAGATTTCTTCCTACTAGAGATGCCCAAATCCACCATCGTGGTGTTGAGAATTGACCACAATACTCCTTATTTATTAAAAATAGTGAGATCATCACCTCCTTGTATCTCAGCTTTGGTATCTAGTTATACAACCTCAGATTATTTTAAGGTTCTTAGCAGCCTTTCACTCCACTGATTCATACTGAGCTGATGGTCTCGTGAGAGCGTGGGATCTTTTCCACCAGCATTGCAGCTGATGTCTAACTGCTCTCATCCTCCCATTGGTAGTTGATCTTTTGAGTCTTAAACGCATCACCTGTCTTTTATCCTCAGAAATTCTGTCACTGAAACTTTGGGCAGTTATTCTTCTTCATTGTGTCTGAATCACCAAATCCTGTTCCCACTGCTCCATCCTTGGGAAGTAGCCATGAAGAACACGTTCTTTTCCCTCCTGGCACAGGTTATCGGCCTCTAGTGTGGCTGGAGTTGAGAAGCATTGTTCTGAATCCTGCAGCTTTGTGGGCTCCCTGTTCTTGTCTAGTGTGCTGCAGGCCACGTGAGCCTGTGATAAATACGTCTTCTTTCACTTCAGCCAAGCCAAACACATTGGACAGGAAGTAACCAATGTCAATCTCTTGAATATACCGAGGGTCTTAGATCCACTACCCTCTGCCTTAACTTTGGAAGCCCATGTGGTTGGCTCATGTTCTGCTCATGCTCAGGCACTGTCCCGCTTTGCCTAACAAACACCGGACCCTGCACCTAAGACCTGGAGGGCACTGTGCTTTCCCTCACACTCTGGGGCTCCGCTCTGCGGGGTCTTTCTGGCTGACTTCTATACATATTCAGGCCTCAGAGAGCATTTTTTTTTCCTCCAGGAAGACTTTTTGATCCTCACCTCCTCTGAGTCCCCAGAATCTTCGTACTTCTCTTGTTGTAGTACTCGCTGTACTGTAATTCTTAGTTACCTTCACCATACACACTGTGCAAGTGTGAACCCCGGCTGGTTTGTTCACTCCTCTGCCCAGTGCATAGCACAGCATGGCTCATTGTAGGTGAACAGTAAATATTTGTTGAGTTAATGAATACAGTGATGAATGTAGTCCTTTGAATGTACTTCCATCTAAGTACCTTTTCATTTATCTGAAGCCTCTCTCCATTCTTCCATGAACCTATCATGTAAGACTGTTAGATTTCTTCATGAAGTCAAAGAATGCCCAACACATTCTTTTGAGGTACCAATTGGGAGTGCTTATGTCAAGATTTTTTTTTTTTGTCAAGGTTTGCTGAGTAGAGCTGAGGAATCTAGGGGAGAAAGCTGTTCTTTCCCCAGCCTGAGTTTAGACTTGACACCCATTGTCTGGTTCATGTCACGGTGACAGTTCTTCTCTTGAGAGAGACACTACTTCAAGAAGACGCTACCATCCTCCCATTTTTCTGGCCTTACCCCTGTGTTCTTCCCACTTGCCCCTAAGCATCTCCACTGCTCCCTGTGAGAGCTGAACGAAGGGAATTCTGCTTTTTGGTCCTTCAGAGGCTGATACTAAGGACATCTGTTAGGCAGAACTGTTGCTGTGCATGGGCACTGCTGCCAGTTAGGGTCAGGACGCCCTTTTCCTGTCTTCACCATGCAGTCCTGCCAGGTCTTGTAGACAATAGGCCTACATGACAGCTTTTGTGTGAAGCAGAGGTCTTGGTCGTCACCCTGAAGACTCAGGCTGCAGAGGCTGTCAGCAGGAGCTGTTGAACCTTATGAACACATGCAGCCCCACATAGGCTCCGAGAGTGTGTGTGCACACACCTGTGTGTGTTTGTGTGCTCGTGAGAGATGTCCAAGCGGAGGTTTGCTTCTCCAGCACAGGCTGGGGCTTAGCAGTTGTTCTTTACCCCATGCCTTACGGATGGCTCCCTAACCTCAGTGATAGACCCAGCTCCTGCCTGAGCGGGCTCCTCCGCCTACCGTATCTATGTGGCTGAGTGTGAGGGTGAGACAGGTTTACAATGCGTTTCCCCTGCCACACTCAACAGGACCAGACTCTCCCTTGAATCTAGACCCTCCTTTTTTTCTTGCTTCTCTCCCTGGGGAAACAGATGACACATTATGAACAGAAAGAACCCATTGCCTACACAGCCATTTTTCCTGCCCAGCTTAATAGAGGTGACAGCCGTCTATTTTGCTTGTCTCGTAACATTGAATCAGTAAATAAAATATGGCCAACTTTCAGGTTTAGCTGAATTATGTCTAGTCCATGGGGACTGGGGTGGGGTGGGGGGATACAGGAGCACAGAAATTGAAACTCTTAGCTTCTGGTAAAGGTAGCAGAGCCTGTGTCTTCCTCCTGACGTCTTTCAATGCTGGAAACCATCATGTTTGATGGCCTCTGTGTCCGTGGAATAACCAAAATACTAGGGAAGTCCTCTTCATGTGGAAACCACAGGAGTACTACTTCTCTCTATTGTTTTCTGTCACTGGTTGGATACTGAGGACAGAAAAGGGGACGTGACTAATGTCATGTCCTTTGGTGAACTGTAGGAAAGAACACACAAAGATATTAACCTGCTGACACCCAATCTATTTAAACAACCAAACTATCTTCCTGGTACAAACACCCACAAATCCACACACGAGTGTGTGTGTGCTCATTTAAAGCTTTAAATTTGCAGCCTGAAAAGAGCTAAGTAGACTAGATTTTTCCAATGTAGACAAACACCTAAGAACCAATTTTTTTCATTAGAGAGAAAATACAAATTGGATCCGTTCGTGTTTATAAGAACGCATAGATAATGGATCACCATGTGGGGTTTCCTGAGAGGCCAGGAGATGAAGGGTCACCTTTAACCTCTGCATTCAGCACCACGGAGAGCAGCTGAGTGCTGGAGGAGTGTGGCACCATCTGCCCTGCCTCTTCTTTCTAGGAGTGATGTGATTAGTGCGAGGTTTTGCCAAACAGGCATTCCTTTCCAGAGCTATTCCTCTAGGACTCTGGAATTCACAGATTGGACTGCGGTTTTCCACAGTAGGCTAGAAGGAAGCGTTTCTTGTGGTCGTTGACATGGAGTTATACACGGTACAGGAAGATAAAGTTAATGGATAGAATTTCCCCCTCTTTTTTCCCTTCCACATAAATTGTTCTTAAATCTTTGGTGCCTTGTATGGCTTGTCTGCCAGGGAGCAGTAGCAGATGACAAAACGAGTGAACATTCCATTGTCAAATATCGCACCTGATACCGCGCGTCTTTGCTAGGCTTGTCAGCGTCATCTTTCACATTGCATTTGGTAAGTAGGCTTCTGTAACGCATTTTTATCCTGCTAAATGTGATTCCTTAAAAGTATTTTCTGCGTTATTATTTCCTCCATTGTGGAGCCCTGAATATCTATAATGGAGCTGTATTTTCTGCTAATAAATAAAATTATGCCTTGTTCAGGTGATGGGAAATACATGTGTCACGGCTCTGTGGCATTCCCAGAAGAGCCCTGGTTCCAGGTGCTCCACCACCTGGCTGTGTCTGAGAAGCCTTGTGATGGGGGTGGGTGTTGACCAAGGCCTCTCCCCCACAGCAAGGCTATGCTGTGTGTGACCCCATCGTGCCTCAGGAGATGGAGGAGCTTTTGTCCGTCACTGGGGGAACGCTTGGACTAGAAGCTGAAGGACCAAAGGAAGCCAAGAGTATTGGAAGGACAGAAAAATTGGCCTTCATTTGTGAACAAAGGAACAAGTCCTAGGGCGACAGCCCTCAGGGATGTAGGAGCAATGAATATAACTTGCAAAGAGGAAGACCCAGAATGGGCAGGGGGAAGTGGGCAGATTCAGAGGCTCTGGTTTGAGAGATCCCTGTATGAAGAGATGTGGGGCTTTGTGCTGCTCCTCTTAAGATTCACAGAATGAGAAAATATCTGCTTTGGAAATGTGGCTATTTTTATGCTGTTTGTAATTTCATGTTTATTTCCTGTCTTTTTCACATGGGTTCTGGGCTGACTCATTGATTCACCAACATTTATGGAGCGCCCACTCTGTGTACTGCAGGGTGCACAGGGCAGGGGATGGCAGAGGCTGGTGGGGGTGGTGGAGCAACAGGCTCAGGGCCGGGCTGCATCTGAGGGTCCTCATGGCAGGTCCAAGCAGGTGACCTTCAGTGACAGCCCCGCAACATTTAGGTACTTGTGCTTCAGACGAGAGCCCTGTGCTCAGATTTTCCTGTTTTCTTTTGTTCTGGGGAGGAGCAGTGAGGCTCAGGGCGGTGATGAGAAGAACCGAGAGTCACACGGTCGATTCAGCAGGGAAAGTGTGCCTTCCTTTCACCCTTGCCCCACCTGCTCTTGCCCCCTCAAAATCATTTCATCACGCGTGTTGTCCTAAGAGTGTTCTTTCACCCCTGAAGGTGGTTTTTTTTTTTTTTTTTGAGACAAAGTCTTGCTTTATAGTTCAGACTGGCCCTGAGCTCACTACGTAGCCAAGCAAACGTCAAACTCAGCAATCCTCCTGCCTCTGCCTCCCGAGTGCTGGGATAACAGGCGTGAGCCACCACGCCCGGCACTGTGGGGTGTGGTACTGATTGCTGGTGGGTGTGAGTCACTGTGCTCGGTATTGTATGTGGTTACCAGGCATTGAACTCAAGACCTTGCGCTTGCGAGGCCAGCGCCCAAACCACTGAGCTAAATCTCTGGCCCCTGAGGTTTTTGTTGTATCTCATCCTTTAGCTCCCTTTTGCCCAGGTCTCTACCTCAGGGCAGAAATGAGCCTATCTTTTCTAAATGGAATGGATACACATAAGTCAGGGAAGAAAAAGGAAGGGTAGAGGTTTGCTCCAATTTTTAAGTCTCCGAGGGATATAATTCTGTCTCCATTGATGAGACAGTTCTTCTTGCTGGCTAACTCAGATTCTTCCTGCTGCAGTATAAATCCCTCTTGTCCAGGACATGAATAGCCTTCCCTGGCAGGTGGGGACCTCTAGCTTGGGAGTCATTAGCTTCAGGGCTTTTTCTTTTTGGGGCCATAGTAAAGAAGCTCTCAGACAATTAAATTGAAAAGGCTACACTTTCACTCACAGGGGCTTGGACAGATTTATAATATTTTCTTTTTTTAAAAAATTGAGTTTTTTTTCTTGAAGACAATGATTTATGGAATAATCAATTTCTTTATCTACCTAATACATTGGAGTGATCCGTCAGTGTAGACATCAATCTCCCCCTGAGGCTGGGGAAGGGAGAAAATCTTCAAACCTGACTCATCGGGCAAAAGTCGGCTTTTTTCATGAACTCCTTTGCTCTCAGAGCCAGGCTCTGAGGTCTGCGGTGAGAAAGGTCTGGGGCTCCTGCAGCCTCCTTTTTCCAGCAGAAGTGCCACTGATTCGTCTTCACCCATCTCCACCACGCACTGAGCAGTGGGACGCAGCGCGTGCCGTCTCCACGCGCAGGTCTGGAGGCTGAGGGGGCATGCTCGAAGAGCGGACCCTGGAGACAGAAAGGCAAGAGTGCCCATCTCCAAATCTCTAAAGACCGCAGCATAGAGGAGCGAACAGACCTGGTGCCCGAGGCCCTCACGCCGTTGGATCCAGTGGGTGATGATCCAGGAGGGCAGGTTTTGATTCAATACCAGCTCTCTCCCACGTAGTACAAGCGCGACTGGGAGATTCAGGAAAATGCTGAGTGGAGGTGGGTGGGGGGTAGCTGGCTTCCTGTGACGGAGATGCTGAAACATAAAACGGGCAGGGACGCTCCGGAGGAGCCCTGGATTCATTTCACTCTGAGATTCTGGGCGTGCCCAACTGTGTTTCGAGAGACGCTTGTAAACATCTGAGCTCCCTGAAAAGGCCAGGGCTGCGCCTGCTCTGGGTTATGCAAACCTCGCGGAGGCCAAGCTCAGTGTGGCAGTGGCGGGGAATATACTTAGTTCAGACTTTTTTCTTCCCTGCATGTATCCCTAGCTTATTTCATGGCAGGGTCCACGGCTCAGCAAAGAGAGTGGTGGCTGTAGCTGGCTCTATGTGCACCCATCAGTGGTTTTGAACAGTGGCTGCTCTCATTCAAGTTGCCTCTCATGTGGGTGTTTTCTGCACTCACAGAAACTGCTGAGACAGAAGTTCCAAAGTCCTAAAGCAGCTGATATGGGACAAACTCATTTATATGTGTACTTGATGATATGAGACATGCTCACACATTCACACATGTACCTGATGACCCAGGGAGCCTTGCCATGCACATGCCACCTCACCTGCCGGCCAACTGCAGTGCAAACTCCAGGAGGATCTCGGTCCTGTAACCCCTCCCGAGACGGGGCGCAGAGCAGTCGGTCCCGGCAGCCTTTGGAGATGCTGGGAAACGGGCCTGAGGAGACCAGAGAATCCAGGTGCTCTGGTCCGGACAGGAAGAGCGGGAGGGAGGGGAAGGAGCAGGGGAAGAAAGGCCCAGGCTGCGCATGAGGAAGGGGGAGCCCTGATGCTGGAAGGAGCATGGTCCTTCCTAGGCTGGTCTCGGGACCCACCCCAGCACCTAACTTCCTGTCCTGTTGTGTCACCCAACTCAACAGGTACTTCCTGAGCTTCTGCAGTGTGCAGGGGCCTGGGAGCAGACTGTGCCCCAGTGCTTGGCAATAACAGCATACATCGAAACATCACATTGTGTCCCATAAATGTATACAGCAATTATTTCCCAACTAAACATTTAAAAAATAGAATAAAATTTAAATAAGCAAAATTAATTGCCTCAAACAGCCATGCTGCTTCTGCTGCTAATGATGATAACAACAGTACCTAAAATCTGTGTAATGCCTTCTCCATGTACAATAGCCCAGGCTCTCAGCTTCTTCCTCTGTGTGGGACAAAACTCCTACCTCATAGGTTTATTGTACAAAATGACTGGAAGACGCTTTGCACACTGCCTGGCACACGGCAAGTCCTAAATAAGTCACTAGTATTATTCGTGTCAATACAGTGATACTGTGTTAGGAGATTGGAAATTTAAGGCACAGGAAGAGAGGTCAGCCCGGGAAATCCATGTGGGGCAGCATCCCGGGTATAGCTCCACCCCTGCCCTACGGTCTGAGGGCAGGGTGTCTTCCGCCACACTTGGTGCCACAGCTCTGACCTCAGCAGGGAAGGGGTCTCAGCCCAGCCTGCCCCAAGCTCCTGGAAACACAGAGAACTTAAGGACAAACACAAACAATCTCAGCTGCTTTCTTTCTGCAGGGTTGGTTGTTCAGGGGACCTAGGACTTGCAGCAGGGCCATGTGGGTGGCCAGACACCACGTGGGGAGATGGGGAGAGGAGCCCTCTCCCATCTGAACAGCCTCAGGCGCCAGGAAGCAGGATGTGCTTAGTGTTTCCCGGGTGAACCAGAGAGCCGTGAAATAGGGTTGAAGGCCCAGTTGTACCCACAGAGGGCTGGGTGTGGCATGGACAGAGGTCTCAGAGAACAGTCACATGCTGTGGCTTTGTAGGAAGGCTGCTTGTGGTACACCATGGCCTGGTGTACCAATCGAGGTACAGGGACAGTAGGCTTCCTGGGGAGCTCCAGAGTGGGGACCAAGAGTCTTGGTCTCTGTCAGCTCCTGCCTGTGGCCCAAAGCATCATGGACTGCTCCTACTGCACTTATGATGGCTAATCTTGGTGACAACCTGATTACTTGCAGACATCTGCAAGATTAATAAAGTGCACAGTGTCTGGGTGTGTCTGGGTGGGCCGGGGTGTGACCTTGGAAGTGTGTCTGGTCTCTGGCTTCTTCATCTCCAGCTCTTTCCGGCTTTCTGCCCTGGCAGCCATGACATGGGCAGCTGTGCTCTGCCATAATGTTTCTGCCTTGGAGCCCGCAAATCATGGGCTGACACCTCTGAAGCACGAGCTGCATAAAGCACTCCCTCTTTAAACTGTGTCCGGTGTTTTGTCTCTGTTCAAGGAAGTTCACTGACAGGTCCGTTCACCGTGAACCTTTAGCAGGTACGACTGTTTCCGGCCCAGCCAAGGCTTCGGTACGCTGGGTCTCCCGCCTGGAGCGCCCTCCCCGCTTCGGCTGCCCACTGGCTTTCTTTTGTCTCCTACCTCATGCCTATCAGGAGTGTCCTCTCCACAGGAAGCCCTCTCTGGGCACTTGGGCAGAGGGTGAGGACCTTCCTGGACTTCCTACATTTTCAGACCACTCTCATCTGTGCTGAAATTATCTCTACCCCTCTCATCTCGCTCAAGCCCCCAGATTACAGAAAACGAAAGCTCATGGATCTCCTGCCCTAGCATCAAACCGGTTTCTTCATACAATCCTTTCATTAAAAAAAAAAAAAAGATGACATCATCTTGCTGTTTACTCTCTTGAAAACAAACCCCTTGGGTTGGAATTCAGGAACTTCTTTGTGAACTATACCCCACTCCTCTGGCATCAGTTTAGTTTTAAACTGAGTTACTTTTTAAAGTTGGTAACCAATATTTAAGAAATGGGACTTGAACCTACAGTTTGGTACTTCTGCCTTCTGTTACCACAGCCTCCCATGTCATAGACCCAACCGTCCCCCGCATCTTCTCTTGCCGGGGCTGATCTCTGTCCTGCTTGTTGGGATTCACATCAGTGGGGCTCAGAGAGGAACAAAAAATATTTCAAGTACCTGTGTTTTTACTCCCAGGATCAAGTGATGGACAGAGAAGCGGACTATGTGCCCGATGTTTTATCTCACCTGGTCCTGCTTCCCTTTCTGTTTCCTGTTAGCTCTTCCAGGCCTAGTCCTGACTTCCCTTGGAGCCAAGGAGCTTCTCCAACGTAGGGATCTGGTCTCATCCCCATTGTGATCACAGCAGCCTTTGTTCACTGAGGCCTTTTCCCGTCTCATTAACCCCCCCCCCACCTCCCCAGGGAGCGGAATCGGGCCTGCCTTCCCAGTAGGAATCTGAGCCTTCAGTGATGATATCAGTCAGTAGATTGCTTAGTCTGGGTGTCACAGTGGCGCCTGGCTCTAGTGGAGTTCCCAGCAGCTGCCCCAGTGAGGATATTAATTAATTAATTAATTAATAAGTGCTGGACAAGTCAAATTCAATTGCAGATTTGCCAATGGGATGGGCCCAGATGCCCCCTCCCAGGTGGGCTGTGGCACATTTGGGGTGCTCCTGGTTCTCCTCCTTCCTCGCCAGGTGTCTCATCAACTGCAGGCTGCTGTTCCATCTCCCGGATGGCACTGCCCGGGTGAACTTAACATGTACCGGCACTGACTCTGCCACAAGTCCCCTTCACGTCACCATGTCTCTGAGGACATGGGAGCACTTTTAACAGCCAGCCTTCTCTTTCCTTCTCTGTGGTCCTGGCAGTGGCCAAGGGTTCCTCACTCCAACGCTGTTCCAAGGAGCAAACTGGTCACACAGACACACACCATTCCCTGTCCTCTTCCAGGCTCCAAAGCTGCTGTTTCTGTTTGAGTAGGAGCTGGGGAGAAGGTGGGCAGAAATCACAGGCTGCTCTATGTCCCAGGCAGGCCCGACTGCTGGGCACCCTCCCCGTGACAGGCTGTGGGCAAAGTGTGGGCTGTCTGGTGTCAAGAATGTTCTGCAGACGTGGCCCAGAGATGGCCTGAGAGGAGCAGCGCATCGGTAAACACAACCCTGACTCGTCAGCCTGCGGTAGTGTCTGTAAATCCTGCCTCATCCCAGTCCGGAGATTTCATTATTCCCAAAGCGCCTGGAGCCAGGTGGTGATGGGAAGCTTCAGACTGGTGGGAGGGATGTTTGCTTGGCCACGCTTCCCGCTCTCTGCGCAAGTGGATTAAGTTCTGGATCTAGCGGAGGGCCTTACTTGCTTGCCAGTTGGGGCTGGCTCTGCATTCCGGCCTGCTGGGGTAGCTTTTGGGTATAAGGATCATCACCCAAACCAAACTTGAGGATTCTGAGGCTCAAAATGGCTTCTTCTGTGGGGCACCGGACACCTGCCCTCCTGAGGCCCAGAGGCAGACCCCTCTCGGGGTGGTTCCCGAAGCTGATGGGGTTGGAGGTCGCATCAGGGAGGTGGAGTTGGTGGCCTCTTAACACCACCAGGTGGGTTTCAGGACCCGCCTCAGGAGGGAGCCTAGACCCTGCCCCGCTTTGGAAAGTGACCAGTGAACAGGAGCCGTGACGTCAGAGTGGAAAGCCAGCTTTTGGAAGGTCTGAGTGGCGCTCGTTCTCCCGACCCTTAGGAGGTGCTTCTGGGGTCACCCTCCCCAGGGCAGCGGATCTGGTGTCCCTACCTCCCCGCGTTTAGAACCAGGAGAGAAGGCACTCGTGGAACACGTGATCTCCTCCAGGCCCGGTTCTCTCTGTGCCCAGTTGAAGCGACCTTCTGCTACCGTCCAGCAGGAGGCACGGCCCCCCCACTGGAGCAGATGCCAGCTCCTCTAGGGTCTGAGATGAGAAGAGCCCACCCAGACAGGGGTGCCCTGAAGCCCCCCCAGGCCCTCTGCCATCTGTCACTTGGGATCTCTGTATGCCACACAGTCCCCAGAGAGCGATGACCTCTCCTTTCTCTCCCACCCATGGGGGGCAGAACCACCTTTCCTCGTTAGCATAAAGCCAAATAAGAACTTGACCTAAGCAAAGGAGAAAACATGCCCCGTGTTTACTGAGAACTCACCTGCCAGTTCTTGTTCTTGGTACTCTCCTGCATTCATCCCTGCCATCCTAACAGGGCTCCCGTGAGATGACACGACGATCCTCATTTCACAGGTAAAGAAGTTGTAGCCTCAGGAGATGTGTCTGTGGTCATTGAGGCAACACGCGGCAGAGCTGGGATGGCCCCTCCCCCCGCAAACCTCAGAACACTGACCCTCAGCCGTTTCACTCCAGGATGTCTCCAAGTAACTAGAGAAATGTCTTAAATTTTTTTAAAAAATGGTAATGTTTACGGATTTCTGCGTCTCGAATCCTGCAGAATCTAGGTGGAAATTTCCTGGGCTTCGGCATCTGTCGATGCTAAGATGAAAGTGGATGCTTAGACATCGCTGTTTTGACCCCACTGTTTTAAAACTGTAACGAGCCAGTGTTGATGCATTCTCACGGAGAGATAAGGAGTGAGTTAAAGAGGCTACGGGGTATGGCTTCTGCTTCTTGAGCTCCACACGGAGCATGTTCAGGGCTGTGTCCATCTGGCAGAGTAAGGCTCACCCTGGTGGGTTTTTCTTGCAGGAGCCAGATCAGATCAACTGGTACCTGTGCAGAGACCTCTCTGCACTGCATTCAAATTGAAGCCATGTCTGAAAATCTGCAGAAAGGAATTCTGGAAGTGGGCCACACCTGTTCCAAATGGCTCTTAGAAGCTGGTCTGCAGTTGCTTTCACCCAGTTTCTTTCCCGTCTTTCTCTTTCTCTTTCTCTTTTCTCCTTCCTTTTTCTTGGCTTCAATACATCTCAATTTGAACACCTTCTATGTGCCAGGCACAGTACTAGGTGCTAGGTAGAACATGATGATCAATGAGATTTGTCTTCCAGTTCATGGACTTTGTTTTCTCAGGGTGACTAGCAACAAACAATGGTTATGAATTATAGCAAATGTGCATGGGTTCACTCTAGAGGCCACACTCTGGTTTGGGAACTAGGAGGGCTTCTCTGAGAAGGTGGCATCTACCCAGAATCTCAAAGATGGCAGGAACCGGCCTCGTGAAGAACACAGAGAGAAACATTCCAGACAGAGAGAACAATAAGGGTTAGAGATGGGAAGGGGTTGGCCTGGCCAAAGTGGAGAAAGAAAGGCTTTGTGTGCACGAGAGGCAGTTTTCTGAAGCGGAGGTCCTGGCATGGGCCAGCCTCACACCACAGAGTATCGATTCCTGGTCTTTTCAGGCTTCAGCATTTATCATTCTCTCTTGTTTGCATCTTTCTGTGGAGTTGCTCTTGGGCAGTGAGGTCTCTTCCTAGCCAGGGCCTCTCTAAATCTAATCAATCCCAAGTATGGCTCAATGCGGTCACAGAAGAGCCAGCAATGTGACTATGGAGCGTAGTGAGTGCCCTGCAGGGGAGGGACCTGCCCTTCTGGGGACGCTGAGTGTGAAAACCTCCTGAGCAGCAGGTGCTTACTAGCTGTAGAACTCCCTCCTGCTCTGGCCTTTGACTCTGAGTCAGGCTGTTTCTCAGCGCATCCCGGTCCCCAGCCTTGCAGTATTCCAGGTCCGATGCTGTGAACTTGCACAGGAAACATCTTGATATTTGCTGCCAGGTAGACAGAACATCTGGAAGATTGGCCCATCTTTTTTCTTCTCCGTCCAAATGTTTTGGTGTCATGAAGATAAAGCCACAGAGATGTAACTGCCAGGGCCCAGTTCCCAGAAGGGCCATAAAACACGGGTGATCCTGCCTGGCCCTGCCCACCACGATCCAGCAAAGTGCTCCTTGCATCCAGCACACAGTTATTTTTTACAAAATCGCTGAACTAGCCATGTTCACTGTATTGATCAATAAATTACTTTGATGAAAACTCAATAGGCAAAGGCCCCTGGCACTCATTCCCGCACAAAGAAAGGACCTTTATACTTTATCCATCTCAAAAACCTTGGTGCTGCTTCCCATCCCATTTTTATCCTCTGTGTGCCTTCCTGGGCACTGCTCCTGCCTAGACAGGACTGCAAGATTTCTGAGACCAGCGGCGGGGATTCCTCTGGCCCGGGCAGACAGGTGTGATGGGATGGAATTGACCTTTGCCCAGAGCCTGAGGCATATTCTTGCTGTCCAGAGCACCTGGGCATCCTCATGAGGGTGTGAGAGCTGCATGGGCAGCCCTGCAGGGTAATGCACAACCAGGTACCACACCAGCCCAGCCCGGAGGAGTAAGAGGCAGGAAGCCACCATCTTCCCTCATCACCACTCATATGCTCATTCCTCGTGTTGCATTTCCGGAGCCCCCGCCCCGTGCTGAGAGCTTTCCATGTCTGACTTTGTGGAATCCTTATCCCAAGGTTGGTGTTCAGGGGTTCCCTTTTTAAAAAAATTTAAATCGGGCTGGAGGGTTAGCTCAGTGGTTCCAGTGCCTGCCTCACAAGCACAAGGTCCTGAGTTCAATCCCC
>PVIC010007251.1:0-51495 GCA_004025085.1 Thryonomys swinderianus | reverse complement strand
AGTAGTTATAAAATATTCATATAAAATATGCCTTCAAGATAGAATTTCAGGTTTTCATTTTATAATAATCCCACAGAACCCTTCAAAGAATAGGCATGGTTTAGTTTTGACAAAAGTAATAAATATATATTTAAAAGAAGTGAGGCAAAACTATGGCGAATTTAAGAAGCAAAATTAATTATTTACTTTTTAGTCACAAGATAATATGACAATAAATCAAATAAAATTTATTAGTAGAAGAACAAATAAATACTGCAAAGTACATTTAAATAGTCTTTACAAAGTAAAAAAAAACCATAGGCACTAGTAACAAAGATTCTAAGACTATGGTCATAATAAATCAGAATATATCTGATTAACAAGCCTTACTCTAAGTTCCATCACCAAAAGAAATGGGGAAATAAAAAAAAATGTTTAAAGCGTCAAAACTCAGAGATTACAAGGAGGTTCTATAAAAATTCTTAGCATGGTCACCTTTAGAAAAGACAATCATAATAATATACACATAGCCTTACTTTTATCATTATTGGGAAAAGTAAATCCACAATTAAGGGCATACAAGAAGGAAAAGTCTTACATTACTTACGTAACAAAGTTGACAATTCTCAGATAATCAAAATCAGACTTGCCTGTCAAGGACAACCATGTAATCTTTGTCCTTAAGAATGGGACAGATTCTGACTTGAATCTTTCCTAAAAGCACTAATACAGACTGAAGGACATAAAATGATGATTTGTACTTTTTAAATAGGTAAAAAAAAAAAATGATTAAGGGAAAGAATCAAGGTTTGGTGTTAATTGCATAATTTACATAACATCCTACAAGGGTTAGTAGAATTTATGATACAAAGTGTTCTAAATTATATATAAAAAAGGCTACGAGTAAAACCAGAGTTCTTTGCTCATTGCTCAGGATCTGAACTAATTCAAAACCTTACCGTAATACAACATGATTTCAGTTAAAATGGACCATTGGTTTCAGACAGTGATTTCATCATCCATTTATATTTCCTAAATGATTTCCTTGAGAGATAATGGCTAACTCTCCTCTTCATGGTATATCCATTAGGAGTCCAAGAGCTATAGGCCTAAAGTGTTCAATATAATCTACACCTTCTGGATTGAACATTAACCAAGGTCACAAGAGCATACGAAGGAAAGAAACAAACTTAGTTTTTGTGACAGGTCAAAAGGTCAGAGCAGTTCAAGGACTGAGCTTATAAGGAAAAACAATTGATGATGTATTATAAGACTACCTTTCTGAAAATGACTTTCTCAGCTAAGTTTGACAAGACATGCAGTCCTGAGGAAAAATTAAAGCTTTTTTACTAGATCTGATTAAAAAGTTATTCAGAAGAAAGTCTCTGTGAGTGATAAGTAAATTAGAGCTATGACTTATGCAGCTTTCCACTACATACATGGAGAAATTATGAAATAAATTCACTGGAGAAATTATGAAATAAAAAATATAGATAACCAGGAGAATGTTTAGAGGGTGCAGAGCTATTATTAGACAATTTGTTTGAATTAGATTCATTTAGAATCTGAATTAACTCTATTAACTCTTTGTTGGCTCTTGCTGATGATATGTCTCCAAATCTATAGAATCACGTCAATAAACAAGAGTGCTTACATGGTGAGGTATTACTATTGAACACTTTATAAATTCCCAGAGTCATCTTCCCTAAAATGTTTATAGTAGAAGTTACTTAGTTCAGAAAGCACTTCTGTTATAGACTAATCTTTTTTGAGGCAAGTGCTTCAATTTACTTGTCAGTCAAATAAATAACAACTATAATTCAGAAAGATACAAGGTTCTGGTCACTTACTGAAAGAGAAGAGGAAAAAAATCACCACAAAATCTTGAAAACTAAAGTCTCAAGTTATAATACAAAGCCCCTTACATATTTCCTTATTTGTTTTATTTAAAATATTTGTAAAGGGAGTCTAGACATCAAACATAAATCTTTTTTAGTGTATCCTCTTTGTTGATACATTGTATATACACATCATGTTCACACTTAATAATGGGAATTTGTGCCAGTGTATGATATAATTTAATTCTCATTTTTTCTCATTCCCCTACCCACCCCACAACCCTCCACCTTCTAAATAAATAAGTTTGTTTCCCTTTTTTTATTATCATCACATTTTTTCTTTACCCCTCATTACTCACATCTCCACATTTCCCTTTGAATTTTTCCTATTTCACAATATCGATCATAGATTCTACAACTCATTAACATCTTCAGTTTCTCATATCAGAGAACAGATATGATATTTACACATCTGTGACCTATTTATTTCACTTATGAGTATGTCCTGAAAGTATGTCCATTTGAGTAAGAATGACTCAAACTTATCATTCTTTAAGGCAGACTAATACTCCATTTTATAGAAAAACCACATCTTCTTTATCCAGTCTCCAGTTAATGGGCATTTGGGTGTTTCCATGATTTAGCTAGCACAAACTGAGCTGCTATGAACATGGGTGCACCTATGTCACTATGATAAGATTCTTTTAATTCTTTTGTATATATTCGCAGCAGGGCAATAGCATGGTCAATGGGACCTCTAATCCTATTTTTTTTAGGAATCTCCAAACTGACTTCCATAGAAGTGGTACCAGTCTACATTCACACCAACAATGGAGACAGGTTCCTTTTTTTCTGCCTCACAAGCATTTGTTGTTGGCTAATTTTGAGATAGCAGCCATTCTTTGTGGACTGAGATAAAATCTTAGTATTGTTTTCAACTGCATCTTTCAAATGACCAGCGATGTCGAGCATTTCTTCATATGCTTCTTGGCAGTTTTTACTTCTTCCTCTTCATTTCAGCTGCCCATCTTTGAATTTGGTCTTTAAAATTGGGGGGACTGATCTTATATTTTTTTTTTTTTTGAGACAGGGTCTCGCTTTGTAGTTCGGGCTGGCCCTGAGCTCACTATGTAGCCCAGGCAAGCCTCGAACTCAGCAATCCTCCTGCCTCTGCTTCCCAAGTGCTGGGATGACAGGCATGAGCCACCACGCCCCAGCACTGTGGTATGTGGTATTGATGGCTGGTGGGCGTGAGTCACCACACCCAGCATTCTATGTGGTCACTGGGATCGAACTCAGGACTGTGCGCTTGTGAGGCAGGTGCTGGAACCACTAAGCTAAATCTCCGGCCCAGGACTGATCTTATTTAAGTTCTTTATATATTCTAGATAGTAGGCCTTTGTCTGAGAGACAGCTGGTAAAGATTCCCAATTTCTTGGTTGTCTTTTCACTCTGCTGGTGGTTTCCTTTGCCATGCAGAAGATTTTAATAAAAAGAGATCTCAGGGCCAGAGATGTAGCTCAGTGGCTTGGCGCCTGCCTCCCAAACACAAGGTCCTGAGTTCAGTCCCCTAGTAACCACATACAATGCTGGGCGTGGTGACTCACAAGCACCAGCAATCAATACCACATACCACAGTGTCGGGCGTAGTGGCTCACGCCTGTAATCCCATCACTCGGGAGGCAGAGACAGGAAGATTGCTGAGTTCAAGGTTTGCCTAGGCTACATAGTGAGCTCAGGGCCAGCCTGAACTACAAAGCGAGATCCTGTCTCCAAAAAAAAAAAAAAAGAGAAATCCTATTTGTTGATTTCTTCTGTTACATCTCATGGTATAGAAGTTTTGTTCATAAAGTCTTTCCCTAAGCCAATGTCTCCAAGAGATTTACCTAACCTGTTTTGTAGCAGATTTAGTGTCAAACACAAATCTTTAGCATAAAATAGATCATGTTCTAGATTTTTATTTTTCTCAGTACCAGTAATTGAACTTAGGATCTTGCACTTACCAGGCAGGTGCAGCACCACTGAACTATATCCCCAGCCCACACTCTAAATATTTAGGTGAAAATTACAAAGAAAAACTACACTGCAACCTGAGTCTTATTTCATGTTATAGAACCCAAATTACTCAACTTAACACATTCTTTTTCCTTATATTCGTTTACTTGCCTTGTTCCTGTAGGCTGTCATAGAACTAAGTACTTAGCACTCCTTGATTAGCACCAGTCAGATGAAATGCCAATGAATTTGTGAGTTTATTTATTACAGTGCTATGCATCAAAATGAGGGCCTTGTAAACTATCCCAGCCAATGATTCTCTTTAAGTAAATTCTAAAATACAAGCTTCAGTTTTTAAGTTTAAAGAAAACATCTTTCAAAAATATTGCCAAAATGAATGTTTCATGATGCGTTCTTCAAGTTTTCAACTTTCCTTTTATTACCTTATTGATAAGTGATAAAAATGAACTACACATAGTATATAATTTGAGTTTTGACACCTATGTCCACAAATAAATCAGCTCAATTGAAATGTTTTCATCATTCTAATTTTTTTAATCCATCAGCCCCCAACTTCCAGTCCCAAGCTCAACACCCCATCTACTTTGGGTAATGCAAATTACATTTCCTATAATTTTATGTAATTGAACTCATACAATATATACTCTCTTTTGTCTTTTTTTCACTCAGAAAAATTATTTCATGACTCACCCAACTTCTTATATCTGTCAATATACTCAAGGCTTTCTCTTTTATGCTGCTCAATATTCTCCATGGACTTATCATAATATTTCTATTCACCCATCTTCAGATATGCACTTGTTTCTAGTTTAGGCCTTTTAAATGAAAGGATTCTATAAATGTGCACAACTATTGAGTAGATAATATACTTTCTTTTTTTGTTAAATGTATAGGTGCATAACAGCTCAGTTGTAGGGTAGGTGTATATCAACTATATACTGAAATTTTAAAGAAAAAAATCAAATTATTTTAACCATTGTCCTATTTTACATTAGGAGAATACTAGCATTTGACTGTTTACACATGCTTGCCCACACTTGGTGTGGCCAGTCATAATTTTAGCCATTTGGGTAACTGTGTAGTTAATACTTTGCTGCAGTTTTTCTAATGATAAATGATGCTACACCTTTTTATAGGACTTTAGGCTAATTATACAAATAACTGCTTTCATTTTCTGGTTAACAATTTTTACATATAATAAAATGTGCTAATTTCATGTACAGTTCTGTGGATTTTGACTAACATGGCTGGACAGCTGATACTTTGATCAATAGAGAGAAGGGCAATGTCACTTTAAGACTCCTTCATTCTGCCTCTTGATAGAACCATACCAACAACATTTAGCTGTAGCAATCACACACTTAGTATTTGTTCCTATAGTATTTTTTTCCAAAGTCTAACTTAAATGGAATCATACAGTACATGGGCTCTCTGTATCTGGCTTCTTTCACTTGCCATAATGTTTTGGAGATCCATCAGTATTTTGTTTATCAGTAGTTAATTCCTCCCTATTTATTGTTCTTTGCTGCACCATGGTATGGATATGCCAAACTGTTTTCATGCTTTCCCCAGCTAAAAGACATTTGTGTTGTTTTCATCATTTCATAATTATAATGCTGCTGTACAGACCCATGTATAGGTTTTTGTAAGAAAAACATAAAGTACTCATTTATCTTAAAAGTTTCCTAAGAGTAGAATGACTAAGTTTCATGGTTAAAGTATGTTTAATTTTACAAGAAAAAATGCTAGGTATGGTGGCTCATGCCTATAATCCCAGCACTTGGCAGACAAAGGCAGGAGGATTGCTCTGAGTTCAAGGCATGCCTGGGCTACATAGTGAGCCCTAGGCCAGCCTGAACTATGAAGCGAGAGCCAATCTCAAAAAAAAAAAAAAAATTACAAGAAAGCGCCAAAATGTCCCCAAGGTGGCTTGTTGCATTCTCCCAGCAATGTACGTTCTATACTCTGGCCATCCTTGTTAGATCGTGTATTGTTAGATTTAATATTTTTTATTTCAGTCTAGCTGATAGAGGAATGGAAGTATGTCACCATGATTTTTATGTACACCTTTTGTCCTTGCTGGCCAACTATATATGTTCTTTGCCTACTTGATTTGGACAAAAGTGCCAAGTTAGTTTGGAGGAGGACAGTCTTTTCAACAAACATTGTTGAAAATTTTGACATAAATCTGTAAAAAACTTCAGTCTACATTTCAAACCATGTATAAAATGTACTCGAAACCTACCATACATTGGAAGATAAATTCTAAGCTTTTAAAAGTTCTTTTTAGGGCCAGAGGGTTAGCTCAGTGGTTCTGGCGGCTGCCTCGCAAGCGCAAGGTCCTGAGTTCAATCCCTGGTAACAACATACAATACTGGGCATGGAGACTAACACCCACCAGCAATCAATAGCACATACCACAGTGCCAGGCATGGTGGCTCACGCCTGTAATCCCAGCACTTGGGAGGCAGATTGCTGAGGATTGCTGAGTTCAAGGCTTGCCTGGGCTCCAGAGTGAGCTCAGAGCCAGCCTGAACTACAAAGCAAGACCTTGTCTCAAAAAAAAAGTTCTTTTTTTTAAACAAAACCTTTGCGGCCATAGGTCTAGCCAATGCTTATTTGATATGATAGAAAAACTGTAAGTCATAAAAGAACACCATAGTAAATTATAGATTTCACCCAAATTGTCTTTTCAAAAGGTGTTATCAAAAGAAAGAAAACCCATATTTTCAAATTATATATGCATTAAACGATTTGTACCCATAATATCTAACAGCTATAAACAACTGTAAAAATCTTAAAAATCCTAAGCAATATAAGAACAGATGTTATAATAAGGAAAATACATAAATTACAAATACTGGATGTCAAATATCATTATTTACTAAAGAAATTCAAATTAAACCATAGTAGGATACTAACACATATCTATTGGACTGGCTAAAATTAGAAAGATCAGTGAAAATACAACTGTGGAATGCACGAAACTTCTGGTGGAGAGCATAAAATGTTGTAATCACTTTGGAAAACATTGTAGCTAAAAGAAAGACAAATATATATCAATACATAATCTTGCACATGAATATCTGCAGCAACTTTGCAAAGAAACCCAGAAATAAAAAAGAGCCAAGAGTCTATCAACAAGTGAGTGAATAAACACATCATCTCTCCAGTATTTGAGAGACAGGACCAAAGCACAAAACAGTCACATGGAAACATGGAACATTTTATAGGGCCTGCGTACTACCCTTGTCATCTAATGAGTAAGAGTTATTTATCAGAAAACATAACTTCTGCATTATGCAAAAATGAAGTTGATCATCTTACCAATATACTTGTATCCTTCTTCTCCATTGATAATGGGCCTCAGCCAGGTTGACTGGACATGGATGTTCTTGACCACGTGGGCACCACGAGGAGGATAGAGGATAAATATCATTTCAATTGCCTCAGTCTTTTTGATTATCTCATGATATTTTTCTCTCTCTGTTTTAAAAAAAAGAGGGCCTGCTTTTAAAACTTTACATATTAGACATTTCATAGAATGTTTTACATCTCTAAAGAAATACAGATTGCCGGGTGTGGTGGCTCATGCCAGTAATTCCAGCACTCGGGAGCCAGAGGCAGGAGGATTGCTGAGTTTGAGGCTTGCCTGGGCTACATAGTGAGCTCAGGGCCAGCCTGAACTACACAGTGAGACCCTGTCTTAAAAAAAAAAAAAAAAAAAAAAACTAAAGAAATACAAATTACAAAGTACTTAATTTGATTTTACAATGAACAATGAAATGTATCTAAAATTTTAGGACACTGAGTTAGCAAAAAAAAAAAAACTGAAATTACAAATGGGAGTACTGTAGGCCACAGTTACAGTTTTCTTGTCTACTGCTTAATGCATGTCTTGTGTAGTTGATAAAATTCAGTGAAGCAGTCTACTGGGGAAGAAGTGATTCCACCTAAGAAATATTTCAGAGAAGAGAGAGATAAGTGTTAACTTCCATTTAACCTTACTACATTTTCTACCCATCTTCTTCTTATTTGCCTTTCTACTGTAGTACCATACTTTCTGGTAAAGAAAGCATAAGGTAGTATGACATGATGACCAGGAAAATAGAGTTCTACCTTCTGATACTGACAGTAAGATAGGCGTCACTCTATGATCTCACAACTCCAAATTCATCCTTTACAGTCTTCCTTGCGAGACTAAAACACCCTTCCCTGCTGTAGGGTAGAATTTTAAGTGCAACCACAAAAGACAACCGAGTGGCCACCTCAGAAAACTTCACCAGCCAGCGTCGGGTGAGTGACGCTTAAAATGTCCTTCCTTACGTATTTAGCCTCAAGCCTCCCATGTAACCATTCTTCTCAATTCTTTTGGTTCTTTCTACACCTTAGCCAATAATCACAGCTATTCTAACCCCAGTCATAAATAATAATTCTTCATTAGACTCTTCTTGCTCAAATTAATATATAGTTTCTACTTCTCCCTCAGCCCTATTACACAGACAGAAAACACATTATTATTTGAACTAGCTTTAATAGACTTATAACTATTAGACCAATCAATTTCTCAAATTTCAAATTTATCGTCATTTTTGTCCTTATGAGGCTATAGCCTCAACCACAGAAGACAATGTGGGGAGGACTAGAACTACAGAATGAAAGAGTTCTGCTCTGTCTGAGAGCTTAGAGCACCATATATATTATAAAATCATGTCTGTAAGCACTGCATGGGCATACTACAACTTTTCATGTAGTACTATTTCAATGACAAAAATTGAGACTTAGGAATAAATATATTCATGAATATCTTGATTATGAATATATTACTGGGATGTTTCTGTTTATTTTTAAAAGTAAAAAGTTACAGCACTCGGGAGGCAGAGACAGGAGGATTGCTGAGTTCGCGGCGGCTTGCCTGGGCTACATGGTGAGCTCAGGGCCAGCCTGAACTACAAAGCGAGACCCTGTCTCAAAAAAGCAAAAAAAAAGTAAAATGTTAAAAATTATTCTAACAAAAACAAATCCAAAATCAAACACATCTTCCCAAGTTTTCAGGTATGCTTTAAAATTACATATGTCATCTATACAACTCTTAAGTCTTGCTTCTCCTCATGAACAGAAGGAAAGGAAGCTAGGTAACTGTGAGCCTGAAGGCCTGTTTGTCTTTCTGGCCCTGTTCAGACTTTCAGGATTTGAGCAGGAAGGCACTCAAGCAATGAATGATGTTTCTAGCCGTAAAAGACACCAGGATGACCGGGATGATTCAATGACATCACAGGAAGTAATATGGATAAAAAATTTCTTTAACATACAAAATAAAGAAACAAAATAAAACAAAACGTCTTTTTAAAATTGTGAAGAAAATCCAACAATTAGAAATAATTGTAGCTGCTCAGTTTAAAAGAACCTAATTGCGCTTATACTCTACTCACCAGAATTTATATCTTTTTAATTTCTTTCACTTAAAAATCTTGTTTAAAAACTTGATTTGAGAGGGTTATGTTTATTTTACTAATGCACTTCATTTTCCATAAAGGCAAATGCTTCAATTGCAGGCAAATAAAATAACTCCATTAAGATCTAAGTAGTAGTGAATAAATAACTGCCACTTTCTCTTACATGCTAAATTTATCTCCAAGATAAAAGAAAAAAGCTAACGCCATACCAACATTAAGATCACAGGTCCACTGTCAACAGTTAATGAAGGTTTTCTTTTAATGGGAATAGTCTGTATTAATTAACATGGTAATTGAGATCTTGTAGCCACTTTTCAGTTATATGAAGTTTCTAGTACAGGGTATTCTATGTGAGTTTGGACTGCTGGGCCAATAATCAATAACCCACTCAAAATGACCAATTTCTACATGCCCTACTTTTAATATCTTGTTCCTGCTCAGTTAAAGCACTTTATTTTGCACTCATTTTCTTTGATTTGAAATAAGTGAATGTCATACTTTTTTGTCATGCCATTTTTATCTAAGCTTCTTACTGTTCATTAGTAAATTTAAAAAGAAGGATACCAATTTATCAGTGTGAAAAATTATCTATGTCTTAGAAAAAGGAAAGTGAATCTAAAGCAGCCCATGTTAAGATAATAAAACTTTCATAAAGTTAACTCCTTTTAAGTTGAAACATAAAGTTTTAAAGATCACTGATGGAAGAAAAAAATTACCATTCAAAACCAAAGGTTACAACGGTTAAGAATGGACTTACATAACACATCCCTGAATGATATGTAACTGATTAAAATATCACTGATCTCATATTTTAATTAGATACTCATACTGTTTAATTTAAAGAAGTATAATAACATCTATAACACTTGGTTGATGATAAATAATACAAATTAGGACATGAATTTATAAAAAGCACAGCAAATAGTACTACATATATTATACACTTAATCAGAATGTTCTCACTATAATATTCAAAAGCTAAATGTGGAAACTATGCCCTTAACACTTATCTTTATAAATTCAGTCAAAATGCAACTAAAAACTAGAAAATTAGAGAACGGGAGCCACTTGTTCAATCATCAAGGTACACTGATTTTAAAGGATCTTACTTTTTCAATGGAATAAAATAGAGTATAAAGAAATATCCTTACATTTTAATTTCATTTTCATGCTGATTTTTTTCCTTATTTTTTTAGACACTTCCTGGTTAGGGAAAGCTCAATGACTTTTGTCTTCATGACATTTGGATAGAAATACAGGTCATTCTACTATATATGAATAAATCATACAGTTCCACTATTACAGACAGCTAAATTAGTCAGGAATTAAGTAAAGTGAGAGAGAAACTCGGCTCCCAAGGATGTCAGTAAAAAAAAAGATCTCAGACCTGTGGCTGGAAGGGAATCTCCAGAAGGCCAGGCCTCAAGATGGAGATGCAACATCCAGATTCCATGGCCCCCTAAGGGGTAAGATGTCATTTAGGATTATAGTACAGTTAGCATTAATTGGCTTAGGAAGTTCAGCTAGGCATTAGCTGCCCAGGGTAGGGACCAGAGCATCCAAACCCATAAATTCCCCCAAATGGCTTCATTCTTCCCATATGCTCCTGCTATATGATTTCCCTATTGGATCAAGATTAGATAAGCATCGCTACTTGTAATGTCACAGGTTGATTGTAGTTTGACCCATAGTGCACACACATTGTAACTCTGTGTACAGCCTTGGTGTTGACCCACTTGGGATCCTCCTATCTCCCAGGGTCCATCTCCCAAAAAACCTTCCCTCTGTCCCTTGGAATTCATTCTTTGATTCCAGGGGACACAAACTCTGAACAGCTCATATCTAGTAAGCTCGGAGCTATGTTTCTCCTATATCAACACCAAACACCAAAATAATTTGGTTCATAATTCTGGTAGAATTATACGGATTCCTTGGGAGGGACATTTTTTCCCTGTTAAGTGCATGTGTATGTGTCTGTCTTGAAAGCAACACAAATAGAGTCTCACAAATGCCTGGAGTTCTAGGACTAATTTTAAGTACTTAATTTAAAAATATGACCATCATCTTCTTTGAAGGTCTGGGTCTTCATACAACTATATTAAATTCATTAACGTGGCTTCACTATGAAACAGTGAAGACAAATACTCATCCTACCTCACACAAAATGTTTCCACTTGTGCATGTAATACAATAACCAAGAAATTTAAAACTCCACAGCATAATGGCAGCATTTATTCGTTGCACCATAGATAATTCACAACATGTTCCTTTTGCCTTTGTTTGGAAGAATCATTTAATAAATTTATCTGCCAGAATTGAAGCACAAAATTTCCAATTCCATGTAGCTACTCTTAACTGTTAAGAGTTAATAGTGTCTATACAACTAAAGGATGGAGAGAAATTCACTCAATCTTTAGATTATCCATTACTAATGTTACTTTTAAAAGGAATATTGGGGAAATTGCAGTCAGCTACATAATTTATTTTAAATATTATTTTGTAATACTGAATCAATCCCTTTGAAAAATGTAGTAATTGACAGCTACAAAAGACTTAGCTCACAACTATATTGAACAATTACATGAGCCTGGTATAAAAAATGTGTTCATATATTTTTAAACATTTATTCTAGTTTTCATTGCTTAGGACTTTTTCTAGATTCATTAGACAAAAACATAAAACCAACAAAAAAAGAAATCCAATATAAGTGTTAATCTTTTATGATGTATTTTCCCAGTAGAATATTATATTATTTTATGTATTTTAAAATAATAAATGCTGGGCCGGAGATTTAGCTCAGTGGTTCCAGCACCTGCCTTACAAGCACAAGGTCCTGAGTTCAATCCCTGGTAACCACATACAATGCTGGGCGTGGAGACTCACGCCCACCAGCCATCAATACCACATACCACAGTGCCAGCTGTGGTGGCTCACACCTGTAATCCCAGCACTCGGGAGGCAGAGACAGGAGGATTGCTGAGTTCCAGGCTTGCCTGGGCTCCATAGTGAGCTCAGGGCCAGCCTGAACTACAAAGTGAGACCCTGTCTCAAAAAAAAAAAATAATAATAATAATAATAATAATAAAGCTGTCCTTCAGAATTAAGCCATCATTTAGCTGTTTAGACTTCATCTGTCAGACTTATTTATATTTCTGAATCCTAGTAAAGTTGTCTACAATTTCAGGTTTGTCAATGCAAAACCTTGCTGGGAAAATTCTGTAGATTGAAGAGCTGAGACTAATCCTGTGCCTTGCAGTTCGACCTTCTCAATCATCCTTTTTGACTCACAAAGGTACCACATTAATCTGTAGCTGAGTAGTTTTAACAGTGTGCAGCCTATTTCCTACCCATATTCCCTGAGCATCCTTCATTATTTTTTGTATTTTTTTAGTTTATTGTTATAGGTACATTGTATATAAACATAATGATCACACTCAATATTGGGAATTTGTACCAGTATATGACACTATTTAATTCTCATTTTTTCCCATTCCTACCCACTGCACAGTCCCCCACCCCCTAAATACATAAGCTTTGTTTCCCTTTTGGTCCAGGTTGGCAGATTGCTGATATAAAAATTTTTTGCTTCTCCCATGTGTGTCATGGGGATTCACTCTGTTAGATAAGAGCTTCTCCACAAATCTCTCCTCAAAATTGCATCTGTGAAGTGTTTATTCATTTCGAAGCATATGAAGAAATGCTCAACATCACTGGTCATTCGAGAGATGCAAATGAAAACAACACTGACATTTCATCTCACTCCACAAAGAATGGCCGCTATCACAAAATCAACCAACAATAAATGCTGGTGTGGCTGTGGGGAGAAAGGAACCCTTCTCCACTGTTGGTGGGATTGCAGACTTGTGCAACCATTGTGGAGATCTGTGTGGAGATTTCTCAGAAAACCAGGACTAGGGGTCCCATTTGACCCTGCTATCCCCCTGCTAGGAATATACCCAAAAGAATTTTAAAAATCACATTGGAAATACAGATGTACACCCTTGTTCATAGCAGCTCAGTTCGTGATAGCTCAATCTTGGAAACAACCCAAATGGCCATCAACTGGAGAGTGGATAAAGGAGATGTGTTTTTTTTTATAAAATGGAGTATTATTCTGCCATAAAGAATGACAAGATCGATGCATTTAGGTGCAAATGGAGACACCTAGAGGATATCCTAAGTGAAATCAATAGATCACACAAGCAAATTCCGGATCTTCTCTTTGACATGAACACCTGTAGATACAAATGAGCTCTAGAAAGTATGACAGCTTTTATAGAGTGGGAAATTTCCATAGGAAATTTGGTGTGGGAATGTAATAAGGGGAAGGAATAAATATGATACAGAAAGAAAATAAAAGAGTATGCATAAAGGTGTGGGGAGGTGTGGGTGGGTAGGGATATGGGTAAAAATGAGAATTAACTTGGGTCATATACTGGTACATATTCCCCAATGTTATACGTGGTTGTGAGATGTAGATAAATTGTACCAATAAAGAACTCAATTAAAAAATTGCATCTGTGGCCTGGTGTCTGGTGAGATGACCAAGAGTATGAATGAGTCATATCGCTGTTCTCTTTACTTAGTCTTCATGTCACTAAATTTTCTGACTTTTTAAAAATCTTATCATAGGGCCGGAGATTTAGCTCAGTGGTTCTGGCGCCTGCCTCGCAAGCGCAAGGTCCTGAGTTGGATCCCGGTGACCACATACAATGCTGGGCGTGGAGACTCACGCCCACCAGCCATCAACACCACATACCACCGTGCCTGGCGTGGTGGCTCACGCATGTAATCCCAGCACTTGGGAGGCAGAGACAGGAGGATTGCTGAGTTCGCGGCGGCTTGCCTGGGCTATATAGTGAGTGCAGGGCTACCCTGAACTACAAAGCAAGACCCTGTCTCAAATAATAATAATAATAATAATAATAATAATAATAATAATAATAATAATAATCCTATAGGCTATCCAGCAATTTCTCAGGTTTCCCTCTACTTACTGCACCTGCCACTGTCTGGATGGGTCGAACACTTCCCAAATCACCTAGTCCCTGGCTTCGTTGTTTAACAGTTCTCAAATTATGATCTTCTCTTTGTTTTACTACAGGTAGCAGGAAAACAAAAACAAAAACAAGCCATATTTAAAATTCACTGCTCAAATATCAGCTGAATGTCCAAATTCACACTTTACAAATTTTGCTTTGTACATAACTGTAGGTCAGAATTCTACTAAGCCTTCTGCCTTTATGCAACAAGGACTTTTTCTCCAATTTCTAATCACTTGTTCTTAATTTCCTTCTGAGGCCTGACTGGCACACCTTTAACTTCCATGTTTCTATATCAACTACCGAGTGAGATATTCCCTAATGAAATTCATGGTTTCCTCACATTCTTCTAAGTCTTTATTGGCAGAGTTATTCACATCCATAATTCTAATAATCTATTCCAGGCAATCTGGCATTAATGCTTAATATTCCTCCAACCTCTGACTACTGCACAAATACACAGCTGTAGATAAATCAAGGAATCAGTGCTCAACTGATATAAGAGCAGAAGCAGCAGATGATATATACTAAAAAGTACACTGTGAATATTTTTTGGCATATTCAATCGTGGTGGTTGATTAGGTAAATTCCAAATCCACAGAACAGATCACCAGAAATGATAGTTTGGAACTTTTGCACAGAGCATGAAGTGATATGTAGATATAATTTCTTAGAAAGAATCTTGTGGGTCCATTTTAAAAGCTTGTCAAATGATTTCCCATGGCTGCCCAGAATGCTGTATGGTAATTTCTTTCAGTACTGGGAAATGAACCTAGGGCTTGCTGAGCAAGTGCTCTGCCACTGAGCTACACCCCTGGCTCCAGAATAACCTACCTATTTAAAGTCAACTGATTATGTGCTTCAGTTATATCTATAAAACACTGCAGCAGCAGCATCAACATTAGTATTTGGCTGAATAACTGGAAGCCAACTGCAGCTCAGTCAAGTTTATACATCACAAAGATAATGAGCTAAAGGATGAAGTTTAATAAACTTAAGACCATAAAAAGCATGCTTTGGGATCCCAAATCATCTAACAGGTTAAAACAGCCAGCTTCAAATACAAATATGAGAGAAAAAAATCTCTAAGAATCTAAGAAAACTGGTAATATAAAGAGTTTATATGAAGGTAAATTAGAAGACACCAAAAATTTTTTTCTGCTAATTATAGAAATCACAGTCTATAATTTCTTTCAGAAATCCAAGGAAACAAAATAAATGCTACATTTAAGAAAAACTAGAGCAAAATTCCCTGAAAATAAATAACAATGAATGGAGTCAATGATAAAAGAGAAGAAAGAAAAAGAAAAGAAAAGGAGGAAGAAAAAGAGGAAGCAAAGAAACAAAGAAAATGAGGAAGCAAAGACAGAGAGAGACGGGGAAGAGAAGAAACGGCCTGGTCAGCCTTGAATTCACTGAACTAGATATAATTACAAAGTCAAACAACTGTAAAGCTGAAAGAAAAGGAAAAACAATAAGCTTTGAGATTATTTTTTCAAAACAATAAGATCTTCTTAAAACTCAGAGGTGTTTCAGAGAAGTAAAAGTAAGTATGTTTCTCTTTCCTTAATAGGATGTCAGCATAGGATTTCCCTAAGGTATGAAATACTTAGGCATTTAACTTCCTAAACAGATTCTTTAAAGGAACCAAAAACAATACAAAATAATCCCTGATAAAGCTAGCCTCTCAATGGGTACATAGTACTTTACCCGTTTTGTTGTCTCCAACAATTTAAAAGTTTATTTACCAATGAAAACAGGAAAGGCTTTGTATTTTCTTTCTCTAGTCTCCAAGACAATTAAAGGCAAAGTTTAGAAAGGAAAATTTGACTCTTGTGACATAATTTTTATAAACATGTACATAGTATACTTTTTTATACTTTTTTATACTATAAGCATACCTCTTTAAGCTGTTTTCCAGATCTAAGTAAATATTTATCATCAGAAAATCTAACTTTGCATTTGGGAGACAAAAGATTGTGCTATTTTTCTACATACATAACAAGGCAAGGAACAAAACATTATTTTGTGAATATTATTTCTTGGAAATATAAGGCAATTCAGGTTATTTTCCTTGGGTTATCTTCTTTTCTGAAAGGGCAAGATTAACACCTTGAATAAGACAGGCTTAAATAATTTACAGCTGTGTGCATGGGCTACTGTCTTAATTTCCTCCATAGGATAACAAGCTTAAAGGATAAAGACAATTAGCCACTTATTATCTCTTCATTTTAATGAGGCTTTAAAGAGGATTTTTCTAAAAAAGTTATATGGAAACTAAAGAAAAACAGATACTAAGATAAAACTAATTGGCAGAAAGCATACACAGATTGTTTTAGTGATTCATGGCAAGTTAACAGAAGATAATAAACTGATAACAAATATGAGCCCAACACATTATATTACCTTGAGGAAACAGGGAAAATATTCATGTAATGTAGGTTCAGGAAATGCATTGAGATAATCTTCAGAAATTGCACAAAATAAGGAATAAAAGATAGATGAATTTGACTGTATTAAAATAAGGAGTTGAGGGCTGGAGGTGGACCTCAGTGGTAGAGCACATGTCTAGAATGTATGAGGTCCTGGGTACACACCCCAGTAACAAAAGAGAAGAGGAAAATTACTCTCATTTCCTTCAATGATTATTCTACTTGAAGCAGAAAAACTATTATCAGCATAATAGCTAAAATGACGTTCAATGCATCATGATTTACTCATAGTTAGAATGTTTGTTGTTTTCCTTTAGTCCCAAGATGCACTGAAGAGACATTACAATGACTACCAGGTTTTCCACACGAACACCATAAACTGTAGATGGGCCTTCCAGAGCATGGCTTCCCTGCACGGCAGTGTGGTCTTCTTGGTGCAAATTTAACAGCAACTGAAGATAAGAGGCTGAGAAATTGGAACTAACTGGACAAAAAGGCTGTCAAGGTACAGTGAATGGATTCCTGAAAAGACTCATAGAAGCACACTGTCTGTGTTTTGACATATGCATTTATGGCTTTTTCTGAGTTTTAGACACATTATTGTTAAAAAAAAGTTATCATGCTTTTAGCTTATAGACAACTGACATGCCAGATGTCTAATTTGGAAATTAAGTTTGAAGTAAATACAATAAACCAGAATGCTGGTGATTGAAAACATGATTCTAATTTTTTAAAATATAAGATCAAATATATGGCTCTTACTCTGGTAAAAATGGCAACTTATCCTACCGGTATTTAGAGTGATCGTTATCATCACTAAATAACACCATGAAAAGTGTTACAAAGTCAGCAGTTTTATCTACATTGTTAATCGATGCATTCCCTTCATAACAGGTTAACAGTTGTATCCTGATGATTTATCCAAAAATCTACAATCTCCCATTATATTTTTTTACATTAATATGTTTTCCTTAGAATTATAGTAGGAAATAAAAAGAGAAAATGTTTTGTTCCCTGAGAAATATAGCTGCTTATTCATCTGTGTTGTCATATGATCTTTTACTATTGACCTGGTTAAAAATTCATCTTCTAGGGCTGGAGATTTAGCTCAGTGGTTCCAGTGCCTGCCTCACAAGCGCCAAGGCCCTGAGTTCGATCCCCCAGTAGCCACATACAATGCTGGGCGTGGTGACTCATGCCCACTAGCCATCAATACCACATACCACAGTGCTGGGCATGGTGGCTCAAGCCTGTAATCCCAGCAATCGGGAGGCAGAGGCAGGAGGATTACTAAGTTTCAGGCTTGCCAGGCTACATAGTGAGCTCAGGGCCAGCCTGAACTACAAAGCAAGACCCTGTCTGAAAAAAAGAAAAAATTCATCTTCTACTTATTACCAAGAGATCATTGCTATAAACTACAGAATATGCTGTATTTATTTCACAATATTAGCACGTAAACCTCAAAGCTTTTGATGTTATTTCAGAGAAAACACCAGAGTCTAAAGACACATATATTAGAATAACTACATGTGGATATGTAATATTTTGAATAACATTATTATGCTACTGACTAAAAATATTAAAATATTTTTTAATTAACAGAAATTTGAAAAGAATAGTTAACATTGTCTCATTTAGTGCTACTTATATGTCTGGAAATATTCACAAGAGCTGTCTTTACAAGTGGACTCACTCTTTTCCAATTACATAGAAGGGATTCTTTGTGGAAAGCTAACTGCCCCGTTACATAATTGAATCTATGATACCATGTTTATGCATGCTCCATTCAAAAGAGCTAGCTGACTCAGATATGAACAATACTAAAACTTTTGAAAAATAGAAATCTAGGTCAATAGTAGTCTTATTTTTAAAATTTAACATGAAAAATGCCATTTTACTGAATAGTAAATTTCACAGCAATAGCAGGAAACAACAAATTATTATAGCTAACTGAAATTTAAAGAGATTTTTACATTGTACCAAGACTTTGATTTTAATAATTTTTGGATATGGTTGAAGAAAACAATGAATCTTGTACTTATTATTAAATATGCATTAGATATAATTTTCATGTTAGAAATTCAAATTAAAAACATACTTTCTTTTAAATGGTACATATAAATACATTTTCATGAGGAATTTCTTTAATAAAGCATTTTTCATAAAAAATTCCTGATAAAATATACTGTTTCAAATTCCTTTAAAATTTGTCAGTATAATCCATAACAATTCCATAAAATCAAAATTATGAATCCTAAATGTATTTATTTTATATTCATTAAAGTGAAGTTCCAGTGTTAGCAAGAACATTAAGTTCCTGAAACAAAATACTAACCCATGATGTTAAAACAGATGACATGTAAAATTATTTATTTACAAGCAATTATGTGTAATACACTACATTAGGTATTAGCAAGAAAAAAAGAGACCAAGCAAGGCTTTCCTTTCATGGAGCCAAAGATACATTAGGATACAAGATAGACACATAATAAGGAAACAAATGATGAATTCATATAAATTATTACTTAATAAAAGAAAAAGACAGTGATAAGAGAGAAAAATGATTCGTGTGGAAGGAAGAGAATGAGCCCCATCAGCTTGGTTTGAAAGAAATTGGTTTTATATGGTTTGGAAGCAAAGAGTATTTATAAGGATACAATTATCAAATTCAATATTATAAAATTCATAGTGTCTGATATCCCATAAAAATTGCCAGCCACACAAAGAACATTACAACCAAAACTGAAGAGAAAAATTTGGCAAAATAGACCTACAAATACTACAGACGACAGAATTAATAGACAGTGATCTTTAAACTATTATTATAATAATACTCCATATGTTCAAGAAGTTGTAAGAATGATCAAACATGTCAAATAGAGGCATGAGTCAAAACATATGGAAGCTTTGTTTCCCTTTTTTATCATCACATTTTTTCTTTATCCCTCATTATTCACTCATTTCCCTTTGAATATTTTCTATTTCACAACATCTATCTTACATTCCAGAACTCATTAACATCTTCAGTTTCTCATACCAGAGAACAGATATGATATTTACACACCTGTGACATATTTATGTCCTGAAGGTACATCCATTTGAGTATAAATAACTCAAACTTATCATTCTTTTTTTTAATTGAATTCTTTATTGGTACAATTTATATACATCTCAAAATCACATATAACATTGGGAAATTTGTACCAGTATATGCCACAAGTTAATTCTCATTTTTACCCATATCCCTACCCACTCCCCCCTTTATACTTGCTCTTTTATTTTCTTTCTGTATCATATTTATTCTTCCCCTCATCACATTCCCACACCAAGTTTCCTATAGAAATAGTCCACTCTATAAAAGCTGTCCTACTTTCTAGAACTCATTTGCATCTACAGGTGTTCATGCCAAAGAGAAGATCCGGGAATTGTCTATCTGTGATCTATTGATTTCACTTATTAGTATATCCTCCAGATGTCTCCATTTGCACCTAAATGGATTGATCTTGTAAACTTATCATTCTTTAAGGCAGAGTGATACTCCATTTTATAGAAAAACCACATCTCCTTTATCCAGTCTCCAGTTGATGGGCATTTGAGTTGTTTACAAAACTGAGCTACCACAAAGTCAGCTACTATGAACATAGGTGCACATTTGTCACTTTAATAAGATTCTTTTAATTTTTTGTGTGTATTAAAAAAATAAGGAAGACTAAAATTAAAGAGATAAAAAAAGGAAAAAATATAATGTCTGAGACTAAAAAACAGAGTGGTAATTTTACACTGAATAAGACAAGTGTAATTAAAAACACAGCAATAGTAACTAGACAAAATGGAGCAGGGAAAGGAAAGTGAAAAATACAAAAATGTTATTGCTGATGTGAAATCAACATAACACAAGTGCAATGTAAGTCTCCCAAAGATTGCAGGTAGAAACAAAATAAGATATCTGAAGAAATAACAGTCATTTTCAGAACTCAATGATAAGTATACATTTGCAAATCCAAAAACTCAACAAACCTGCTCAACATGAATGAAACTATCCCAATTAAACTTACAAAAGTCATAATAAACACAATGGCATTGTATGGGTTAGGTTTCCAGAGCTCAGACAAAAATTCCTAACATCTACAACTTACAGAGAGAAAGATTAACTTTGGCTAGCATTTAGAGGTTTTAGTCTAGTTGGCCAACCTTTAGGCAGAAAAATCAGGGCTATGGGAGATAGTGGAGCAGAGCTGCTCAATTCATGGCATCTCGCAAGGAGAGACAGGAAGACCACCACGAGGAAGGGACCAACAACCAAATAACAGTCCTCAAAATCACTTTCCCATGAAGCCACTTTCTCCAACCAGCCCCCAGCCCACTCAGCTGTGAACTCATAGAGAGCTAGTCTACCAGAGAGGTCAGTACCCACCCTCCAGGCCTCTCTCCAAGAGTTCTTTAATCCAGCCAAGTCGACAGTTAAGATTAACCAGAACAAGTATGCAAAGGCAAAAAGACACAGGAGCAAGGTTAAGGATAAGAAACAGAGGAGTACCAATACTCTTTTCAAAATAATGAATAGAACAGAAAATCAATATGGAAGGAGAAGTTAGATAACATTATCAAAAACTCATGTGACATTGATATTTCAAGAGCAGCATGACAGTAATACACTTTAGGTTCAAATGCACAGAGAATACTTTCTGTAATTGACTGATAAAATGTGCAGGGAAAAAGTCACAATAAATGTCAAAAATTCAAGTGATATTAAATATTTAGGAATAAATCAGAATAATTAAAAATATTGCTAGAAAATCCCCATGTCCTACAAAATTAGATAAATCCCTTCTTTAAAAAATCCAAACTTCAGAGTCTAAAAGAAAAGTGGAAAATATTTTGAATTGAATGAAAATAAAACTATAATGTATTAACATTTCTGAATTGTCACTTACTAGAGCAACAACTCTGAAATCCATATTACCAAATACATAGATTAGATAATACATATTCAAAAACTGCAAGAGAAGGAAATAGTGAAATATAGAAACAAGTGTTCCAATTTCAGTATATTTGCTGCCAAAGTAAGCACTGAAAACAAATGTTAATTCTTTAAATAGATCAATACATTAGTAAGATTTGAGCCCACAGGCAAAAATGAAACAATACACATATATGTATATATGTATAATACATATACATATATAAGATATGTATATTTGTGTATATACATGTATATGTATATATACATGTGTGTATGTGTATATATTTAAAAAATAGGATCTCACAGTGTAATTCAGGCTGGTCTTATACTCACTATGTAGCCCAAACTGGCCTTAAACTCCTGGTGATACCCCTGCCTCAGTATCCCATGTGCTAGGATCATAGGTGTGTGTACCTCCATGACCAGCATATATCCAATATTTAGACAAGAAGTACCATAATTCTATAGAATACTGTTCAGATGTTTAAGCAGAATGTTTTTCAAGGTGTTACATGACTGAGGATTCTTCCAGTAGAAAAATATATCAAAGATTTTATTTTAAAAACTACGAAAATATTTATTCATGAACACAATGCAAAATTTCTGAAAAATTTTATCAATCAACATCGAATAATGGATAAAACGTATAATGCATGGGTCAGAGATTTAGTTCAGCAGCACCAAGCCTTCCTGGCAAGTACAAGGTCCTGAGTTCAATCCCCGGTACCAAAACAAAAAGACAAACAAAAAGTATAAAACAGTAAAAGCAAGCAGGTTTTATTCCAGAAGTCTGGTTCAGTTTAACAATTAACCTAGGGGAAAAACAGGAGCAGTAAGTAAGCTAATAAATTCATCCTGTCAGCAGGTTAGTTAACTAAAAGCCCCTGGTATTCTGCAGCGTGCGTGCGTGTGCACACACGCACACACACACACACACTCACCACCCCTACCACTACCAACAACAAGCTACCTCTCATCCAGAGTCATTATATAGCACCAGAAATGAAGGCACAGGAACAACAGAGCGCAAAAACCCAGCATAGGAAGGAAACAATTGCTTCCACCACATTTCCCCCATGAGAGTCTCTGAGAACCCAGAACTGCTCTTTGCAAAGAAAAGATGAGTAAGAAGACCCCAGAAACCTCCATCACCACCACAGACACCTACACTCTGCTCTTGGAGATGCTTCAGCCCTTGCAGCCCCTGGGCCCAGCTCTCAGGCCTGCGAGGCTACACAGCCTGAGGTCCATCCGGAACAGGACCAGAACCTGTTTCCGCTGGCCTTGTAATCCACACACCAACTGGGAAGCCAGGCCATGTGCACCCACAGCAGCCTCCACCCCTGAGGCGCAGCTTCACTGCCCACCCCGGAAGGACGTGGACCACTGCAAAGCTGTTCTCCCCACCTCACCAGGTCACCAGACACCCTCCCTGAGGACCAGGCCACGGCGCCTTCCAGGCACTGACACGCAGACATCAAGTGGATCACCAACATTTCACTGTTGTTTTTACAAATTACAGATCCTTTAAGAGGCTGAGATTGAGTTTGCTGCATGTTCCACGACTTGAAATGAGCCAGTGGTTCCAAACACAGATTTATATGATTTCATTGTTTCCCCTACACTGCACTCCAAAAATACTAATTGCTTTATTTTATTTTTTTTGAAATTGTTAGTTCTTATTTCTCCTGCTTGTCTATAACCAGAGTTAACAGAACACTCAGAAGCTCTAGTTCTTAGATTACATTACAGTATGGGAAGCCCAGAAAACAGCATCTTATCTTTCACCACAGACATACAGTGACCCTGGAAAGCCCTGCTCGGGTTGTTTCCCTAGCCTTTCCTTTGTGGTTCACTGTAATTAGAATAGAACTGGGGTCCTGAACTTGTGCCCTGCTGCAGACATAAGAAGCTAACATTGAGCCTTCTTCTAATAACCATTCCCAGCATAGATTCTGCCAAGGGTTACTCATACTGTCACAGTTGATTTGTAAAATCTATATGAAATCTGAAGAATTCTGAGATAAGGTATAGAAAATACCAAGTTTTGCTATTCTGATCAAAATGAATAAATAAAAAACTTAATAGAGGTTGGTTGCCTCTTCTATGTACAAAATGTACATAAAATTATAATCAAACCAGTATAAAGATAATTCATTGAAAAAATACTAAATCAGATGGTACAGATGTGTACACTCTGGAAGGCTGAGGCAGAAGAATGCCAAGTTTGACCTCAGCTCTGGCAACTTAGCAACTTTAAAATTTCGGAAAAGGGCTGGGACTATAACTCAGAGTGAAGTCCCTAAATTCAATCTCTAGTAATACATGTACACACGAAGGAAGGAAGGAAGGAAGGAAGGAAGGAAGGAAGGAAGGAAGGAAGGAAGGAAGGAAGGAAGGAAGGAAGGAAGGAAGGAAGGAAGGAAGGAAGGAGGGAGAGAGGGAGGGATACAAGAGAAGAAGGGGAGTAAAGAAGTACACACAATACCTGTATTGATTTAGAGGTGAGATCTGAAACACGGTAATGAAGAAGGATTGCATGTATTTTAAGAGAGAGAATGAAAAAGTCAGAAATCCATATTTGTTACCCCCACCTCTGCCACCCAAGTTATCATTCTTTGGTTTGGCAAAGATGAATGAAGTGCCACTGCATATGCATCCATCAGTAATCCTGGAGAGAAGAGAAAGTTCTGAGAATGAAGACTCCATAAAACAGTGTCAGCCGGGCAATGACACAGCTCACAGGAGTAACATAAATGTCAAAGTCAACAGCACAGGACAAGATTTCAAGGATCTCATTAGGAAAATAGAAACCGAAGTGTTTGACAAATGCTTGGTTTTAAACATAAAAGTGATAATGACTCAAGTACTTGTGAAGCACTTAAATTGTCCTAGCTATCTGAGAAATAATGTCATTTTGTTGCATTAAAGTAAGATCAAAAAAGAATGTATAAGAGTTTGTTTAAAGCAGTACACAATACATTTAGTAATAATTCTGAATGCATATACAGATAATGTTTAGGAAAGAAGACATCATGAAACTTTCTAAGGTTTCTGTAACTAAATTTAGGAGCCAGGATTAATGGAGAGCAACAAGAAATAAATAAAAATACAGAAAGCACCTATATACTACAGTATAAGTTTATTCACTAATCTTCCTTATGTTTTCTTTTACTTTTCTTAAATGTAATCTTTAAAAATTAAGTACACCTGCTGTATGGTAGGTTTTGATTTGTTAATATGTAGTTAGTAAAATGGAAAAACTGAGGACTTGATTTTCTCACAGAAAACATGAGAAGAAATTCAAACTATTTTATCCATTGCTATTCTTAGACACAACTTAGTTGTATGCCTTAAACATTTTGAAAATTAAATCAAATGGTAATATTTTAGTTGCAGAACCTTTTCTCTCAGTGGTAACGCATGAAAAAATATAATAATTGATCTATAGATGGTAAATATATAAATACAACATACAAAAACTATCTAGTTTCCATTATCCTCCATAAAATACTAGGTTTGAAGACTTTCCTTCACCATAGATTAGTTTATCTTTCGGGTGCCCCAGGCAGCCATCCAGTCTAGTAAATGGCTAGAGTAAGTCATAACAATAAAGCTGATGAGGGTTTCTGCTGTTGTTATTGTACTTTCAGAGCCACTAGATTACAGTGCAGTGGGAGTAAGAATCCCTACCTAATGTCTTCAAAATGTTCCCACATGTTTCATACAGCAGCTTCAAGTATGCTGAAACACAAAAGTTCTAAATACCTAAAGATGTACTTACTACTCTAAAAGGCTAAGTTATGGGTACATATTCAAGAAGAGCCTGAAATGACTGTTGTTTCTCTCCTTTCAGTGAGATGAGACACACAGCATACAATCCAAGAGTGCTTTGTGTGATGTTCTGTGGGTGTCAGGGAAAGAGAAAGCAGGCAGAACTCTTGTGGCAAACTCCAGACTCCTGTGAGTCCCACAGCAAAAGGGCTAACCAAGAACAAAATTGGAACGCTGAGAAAAAGGCTGAGCCTGAGCTCCACTCTTGATACTCTGAGCAGCAACAGAAGAATGCCTCAGCTCACTGCACCTTTACTTGGTATCAAACTTTCACCTCCAAAATCCCCTGTAGTTGAAGACCCCATAGGGCAAGGCAGACATCCTTAAATTCCATTAAGTCCGAGTAGGTCTTAAGGCCAATAATCCTAGTACAGTAATCCTTGTAGTTTAAAACCCCGCAGGGCAGGGCAGACTTCCTTAAATCTAAGTAAGTGGAGTAAGTAAGTTGTCTACAGTTCTCCACAATGTTCTTCTCACACCATCTCTCTTAGGACGGATGTGCTGTTCTCAGGCAACCCCCTTGGCCCTGCCAGCATGTAGCCCACAGTAGGTGCTCACTAAGTGTTGGCTGGTGGAGGAACAGAAAACCAAATCATAAAATGACTATAAAACCAAAATGAAAACCTCACATTTTTCTCAATTTTTACTGTGACAAAAATATGATACAAATTTTACCATCACTATCATTATAAGTGTGCATTTCGGTAGTATTACATACACTTGTAATATGCAATTACAGCCACTGTCCATCTCCAGAACACTCTTCTTTCTAGAAAACTGAACCATTATGCACATTACATAAGAAATTCTCATTTTCTTCTCCCCCAACTCCCAGAACTTCCATTCCACTCTCTGCTTATGCAACTCACATAAACCCAATTGTACAGGGTTTGCTCTGTGACGGGCTTATTTTACTTAGCCTAATGTTCTCCAGATTCAACTACATGATAGTCTGCATCCCTTTTCAAGGCCCAACAGTATTCCCTGTGTGTTCATACTACACTATAACCATTCATCCCCCAGTAAACCTGGACTCTCAAGCTGCTCCCATGTGTAGCCACTCGGGATCATGTTATGAACACAGAATTGTAAAACATGTTTTCAAGACCCAACCTTCAGTACCACTGAGAATGGAACTAGATGTAGAATTACTGGATTCTATTTTATAATTCTGCTTTTAATTTTTTGAAGAGCTGTTATTCATACAGCTTTCTAATCCTCCCCCTGCCCAACAGTGCATACAGAATTCATCTCTCCACGTCCTTGTCAGCACTTTTCTCTTCAAGGTATTCTAGACAGAAGCCACCCTTACGGGAAGCTCATGTTGTCGCATGAGTTTTGACTGACATTAGGTTGTCCCCTAATGGTTAGTATAATGAGGAGCATCTTTTCATGTGCTTATTAGCTCTTTGAATGTCTTCTCTGGAGAACTGTCTATTCCACTCCATCAGCTTTTTTTTTTTTTTTTTTTTTTTTGCTTTTGAGACAGGGTCTCGCCTTGTAGTTCAGGCTGGCCCTGAGCTCACTATGGTGCCCAGGCAAGCCGCCGCGAACTCGGCAATCCTCCTGTCTCTGCCTCCTGAGTGCTGGGATTACAGGCATGAGCCACCATGCCCCGCACTGTGGTATGCGGTGTTGATTGCTGGTGGGCGTGTCTCCACGCCCAGCATTATATGTGGTTACTGGGGATCGAACTCAGGACCTTGCGCTTGCGAGGCAGGCGCCGGAACCACTGAGCTAACCCTCTGGCCCCTTCATCAGTTTTTTAATTGGGTTTTCACAGCTGTTGAATTTTATAAGTTCTCTATACAGTCAGCATTCAAACTCCATCAAAAATAGATGATTTGCAAATATTTTCTCACATTCTATAAGTTCCCTTTTACTCTGTTGATGCTGTCCTGGATTTATGTTTCTTTTAATTTCAAATTCTAAGTTTAACTTGGTTTTAGGAAGTAGATATAAACAGAGCAAATGTTTAGTTTTGCAAAATGTCCACTCTAGAGTTACCAAATAAATATCTGAAATACCTGAGAGACATAATTGCCTCAAATTAAAAAGAAATATCTGGAATCAAAGAATGGAATGTGTTTATACCATACTGTTATGCAAAAGGATCAATAGTAAAATGCCCACGGATGTAAAGAAGGAGAGAGGGGAGGGAGAGAGAGGGGCAAGGATTGAATATGTAACATAAATAAACAAGCAGACCAGACAAAGCTCATGCTTTTTAATACCCACTTTTGCCACAAAGATTCAAAGGTACTGATAGTAATTACAAAATATTGACTTTTAACAGAATAAAAATGCTTAAAGTGATTTTTTAAAAATCTTGCTTGTCCACACAAGCTTAAATATTTATTGCATGATTTCTCCTAGGTGGGCAGCCCAAAATACAAATAAAGAGCAAATTTAAAAGATAATAAAAAACAGGAAGACAGAGGTTTTGCATAAGGGAGGGAATAAGAATGGAGGAGGGAAAGTGGACAGAAAAGGAAGTAGGTGTGTTACATACAGGAACTAGCTTCCTCTAAGGAATGAAACCTCTATGTATTACAAACATATACTAATAAAGTATAAAAATTTTTGAAAAAACCCTTGCTAGTCCCCAAATACTAATGTTACACATTTTGAAAAATTTTCCTGTCTAAAGGAAAATCAATGTGAAAATGTGACCTTAATGTAGTGATTTCTTTCTAAGGAGTAAAGGTCCACATGGAAGACTACTTTTCACAGTAACATGACATGCAGTGACTACTTTACTATGTGTAACATCAAGAATTATTTCCTTTTGATAAAAAAAATTTAAATACCCACTACACTTGTGAACATCTGTCTTTGTTTACAGCAGCCTAGATTAGAAAATGTCAAAGAAAAGAAATATAAGCAAATATATTACTTTTGATTTTATTTTCACTGTTGAAATTAGAGAAAAAATAAGAAATGGCATGGCAAATTCCTTACCAATAACAACACAATGCCAATACAAATCGAAGGATAATTTACATATATCCATCCTGAAGTGATACCCAGCAGATGGACCATTTTCAAGAGATTTCTGCCAGAGCAGCTGAGTTTTATCAAAACTTAGATTAGTTTCAATAGAAATGTCTTGTCTGGCATTATTTTGAAATTTCTTATTATTGCTATCAAGGAAAAGAAGTGACATGGGACTAAAGATTGAGAGGTTTAGGAGAAATGATGTGCCTGGGATATAAATGGTTAGTGGTTGTGGCATGTATAGGAGACAATACATATAGGACTCCCTTCAAGAAAACTAAATCTGAGTGAGGAGGAAGGCAGAGAAAGACAAGAACTATTAAGAAGCAGAGTTCTATCCAAGAGCCCTCAGTCCCTCAACACCTAACACTTCCAGCATTTTCAACGCTTTAGCTATTAAATACATATTTTCATCTCTTTAGAGAAAATGTACCTAAAAGGGTATATGCAAAATCTATTAAGTGATACGTGACATATTTGAGGAATGTGTCATGCTGATATTTGGCATCTGTGCTGACTAGCTACTGGTGATAATTTGACAGGCTGTGTACCCGGGCTTCTGCATTTCTCTCGCTGCCCAAATGACATGGATGTGGCTGCTATCAGCGACTCTGAGGGGAAAGGTCCTCACAGAGGGGCTGGCCAGGCTTACGGGGACATTACTCTCCATAGGTGACCAAAAGCAGAATGCCATTGCTTCAAAGAGGAAGTCAGAATAGAGGAAAAATAAGTATAAAATAATAGGCCAGCCCTACTGTCTGCTCCTGTTTCCTTCATCTTCTAAAGGCATGGGAGAAAGGAAGGAGTGACAGAAGGAGAGATGCAAACACAAAAGCGCTTCTCTTTTCTCATCTTGACAGTAGTGCTGACCACCTACAGGCACTGCACTGAAGGTGATTTTCAGTATAGCAATAGCAAAGTTTCTGACAGTTTGAATCTTTGTCTTTTCTTATCTTCTGTACAGCTTTTCCTCCTTTTTCTACCTGAAGCCCATCAGTCATCATGGAAACAATGACTCTCGTGAGAATGAGAATGGAGACATAAACATTTTCAACTGAGGCACAGTGCCACGAATCACATTCAATTCTCAAAGCTGGGTTTACACCGCAGTGGGAGAGCAGTAAAATTAGACCAGAAATGAGACTGCTGGATGATTCTGGACGGGACTCTAGGAGTCAGGCCGCGAGCTCTGCAGGAGAACATGTGACTCTGGGCTGCACAGGGACATCAGGCAGTGAGCACCACACTGGGAGGAAACGGAGCTGCAGGAGGAAGGGATAAATAAAAGCTCTCCATCCCTGTTCTACAAATTTTAAATATCCTTTTGATGAGAAGTGCTGGAATTACTAGATTTTTTTTTTAACTGTTAGAAAGAACTTGGGGGAACAGCATGCTTTCCATCGTTCATGGAACAGTTCCTGACTAGGAAAAACAGAAAGAACACTGCCATGAGAGAATCCCATCTATACATAGGGGTGAGGCAGAGACTCCTCACCTGGAGGTGACCGGGCTAAACCTGATTCTTTACGTCGTGAAGACAAACGATGATCAGACAGAGCACTTTAAAAGGGACTGCCACAAACAATGAGAGTACAGCTTATTGCTGCTATTAACCATAATTGGGTTCTGGAAGGAAACAGAAGCCGAATGCAATATAGGTAATTAAAGAACAAGCTTTTGTTAACACTGGCAATCAAGGGTTGTGATTTTACAGACTTTAAATGTATTCTGGTGCCTTGAAACCAGTCTTTTAGGCAGGTAGTTACTTCTTTTTCCTACAACATGAAGGTATAATCTTAGCTAACAGACAGATCATTTTCTACTCAAACTATTTACTATCCATTTTGGGCAAAGATGAGCATATTCAGAATCTAGGATTACCATGGAAACCATATCCTTAATCCCTAAGGACTAGGGAACAATTGCTTATGAAATCATGATAGCTAAATTACAAATCCCTAAATAGTGCATTATTGCAACGGCTGTCTCAATACTAAGCATATGGGATCTTGTATTGTATCCTTTTAAAATGAACTCATTGTTCTTTATAAGGTGTGTACAACATTTTGATTAGGTAACTTAAAGAATATATGGTACTTCAAAATATGATAGCAGAAAATCAAAATTAAAATCATAATGAATATAAAAGAATGATTAAAGTTGTCATAGCAGATATTCGGTATTGCTGGAGAAATAGACTTAGCTTTTATAAAGAAAAATCAGAAGTAAAACATGAAAATACCACCAGGAGATCTGATAAGTAGAACTTTTTTAGGAAGTTCTTAATCATTCTGCTTTTAAGGAAAACTTGGCTTGCAAAGGAGTAGCTCTTCACATGAAAAGTTAACATCAACTTCGGATGTATTTGTAGGCAAAGGCAGAATCTTTAGTTTTATGGTGTTTACCTTTAATTACATATGAAATGCTACGGCTATGTTATTTAAAATAAACTATAGATCTCAGACTATCCATACCTACCATCCCACAAAAAATTCACGTAAAGCCCATGTGAGGCTCACGTTCTGCATCACATGCCTAACCAAGGGAAACGTAACGTGGCTGTAACATCAGCTTTCTCCTGACATTGCACTCTAAGCCACTAGTGGGTTTGTAGAGGCTCCCTCATCAACAAACTCCCATCTATGTCTTAAAGCTATTGCAGGACCAAGATCTGTCTTGTCTCTCAAATTACATCATTATGTTACATACAGAATTCCAACATATTTCCAGTCCTACTTAAGATTAGAAGCAACTCTCCTTCAATCTTGCAGGAACTCCCTGGACTAAAATACCCTGCTCCTAAAATGCCTCTTTTCCAGATTTACCTAATTTGGCATTTTTGACCGGGGGGAGGGGGATATGTGGTTAAATGGCACAATTTTTTGACATAAGGTTTTACAGGACAGATGTACTAGACGTAGGACTGGAGAACAGAGAACTCTGGTGTATCTACCTAGGTTCAGGTCCTGATTCTGCACCTGCAAATGTGTAACCTTGGGCAAATGTCTTAAGCTATGTATCTCTGGTTATTAATTTTTAAAAGCAGAATAATGTTGGGAGGCAGAGGCAGGAGGGTTCCTAAGCTTGAGGCTTACCTGGGCTACATACTGAGGTCAGGGCCGGCTTGAACTACAAAGCAGGACCCCGTCTCAAATAAATAAATAAACAAACAAAATGAGAATAATGATAATAGTAATTATTTCATGGAGCTGTTTGGGCATAATATACAAGTAGATATGAATAAATTTTGCTCAGGATGTAGTCTCTATTAAGCATTGAGGTTTGTTTGTTTGCTTTTATTTCACACAGCAGGAAAAGCAGGTATTTTCAGAAAATAACAAAGGCCAGTGTGACTGGAGGAAAACCAGCAAGAGTGTTTCATGAGTATGACAATAAGCCAAGACCAAGTCTGGTGGTTGCCAGACCTTTCTTGTCTCAATAATGGTTAGTGCAAAACTGTTTACGGTCAAGATTGTTGGAGGCAGATCCCACAGATTGCCAAATTCTAAGGTCTAGATATACTCTCCAGGACAGAGTAATTGTTGTTGGACTTCTATACAACAACAGGCTGTGAGTTATTATGATCCTTGTGAACAAATACTGCAACTTCCAGCCTGGTGGGACTTGGAATGAAGTACCATATTTGGTACTTCCAGAGTCCTGCAGTAGGGGCCGTGGGAGACACACCTGAGCGATTTCATGGCGATCACAAATTGCAGAGAACAGTGCAACAGCCCTGAGTCCATGGAGAAGGCACAGTGTTTTTATACACGGGAATCTCAATATTCCAAAGACGCCAAGGAAAATACTGATAGGCCTGGGAACCCTTGGAGTTCTCGTTATCACTGGGGGAAATCTGAGGATTAACACTGTTGTGGACTGGATCTTAAATATTCTTCAGAGACTCTTACACAAAGGGTTTGGTCCCTATCATTTAGTGACACTGGGAGGTAGCGAAATCACTGGGAGATTGAGCAAACTGAAAGAAAGTTAAATCACTGGGAGTGTGCCCTCTGAAAGGAGACTGGAACCCTAAACCCCTCTCGGCTCTCCCCTTTTGTTTCCGGTTCCCATGAGGTAATAAACCTTGTTCCACCATGTCCTTCCTGCCATAATGTTCTGCCAGACCACAAGAGCAAAGGCAACAGTGGCAACAAACTGTGGAATTAAACTCCTGAAACCGGGAGCCAAAATAAGCTCTTCCTGCTTTGCATTGATGATCTCCAGTATTTTGTTACAATGGAAATCTAAAGCAATATTAATGTGATTTCATATGTGCCTACAAGTTGATGATAGGATATTTGCATATATATGTGTGTGTGTGTGTGTGTTTTAAAAAAGGAAGACTGTATATTCCAAATTCCTAATAAAATTACAATTTAATAAATATTAGTTAATGATGGTAACATCCTCTCAATAGAATCAAAATTTTAACTCTCAAAAGAGGTGTGAATACAGATTGTAAAAGTGAAGCATTCACTTTCACTCTGCTTTAAAATTGAAAGAGTACAGTTGGACTCTCAACTATATAACAGGAGGAACAGAAAATATTTTAGAGTATGACAAGGGTAACTGGTAAATCACTTAATGTCAATGACTGGCTTCACTGACTTAAGATCTTAGGTATGTGATGGGCATGAAACTCAACTAACTGTGTATTTTAAAAAATGTTTCCCCCAAAGGCCTGGTATTACCTACATAGAATAAAACACTGCCATATGAGCTATGTGCCACATATCCTGGTTTGGGCACATGGACTACATCGTGATATCTTGAGCATGTCACTTAAATTTCAAAATTAAAATTATTACAAACTCCTATTATTTTGAGTATTATATGCCACTCACTGTGCTAAGAGCTTGGCACATATGATCTCCCTAAGAACCCTAAGAGATAGGTACTTTTTTTTTTTTTGAGACAGGATCTTGCTTTGTAGCTCTGACTGGCCCTGAGATCACTATGTAGCCCAGGCAAGCATGGAACCCAGCAAATCCTCCTGCCTCTGCCTCCCAACTGCTGGGATTGCAGGCATAAGTCGCCACAGCCAGCTAGATAGACACTTTTAGTATGTCCATGTAAAGCAAAGGACACTGGAAAACAGGAAGAGAAACATTCACAAGGTTAAACCAATTTTAACAGGCAAAGACAAGTTAAGGATTCAGAAAGTCCTTCCTTCTCTTTTCAAACAAGTCACTTCTAAAGCCAGCAGGCAAAACTAAGCACAGTTAATAACCTTCATAAGCAGGTGACCATTAGCTGCCCTGGGCTGGCATAGGACAGTAGATGCTGAGCCTCAGTGGGATGAGGAGAGCCCATGGCCAAAGGCAGTATGGTGCATGCAGTGTTATATTCTTTGTGGGCGGGGAAGCCACATATGAGCAAAGCGTCATACAACCTATGCTAGAGCTGATACAAACAGCTTCCTGTTTGCTCAGACTTCTCTAGAAGGGAGTGCCACAGGGGGACATGATGCTATCTAGAAAGGTAAAGTAGGAGTAAACATGTAGACAAAGTATAGTACGAACAGCAACACCTCTGCAATTAGAAGTCACTGTCAGGCTTTAGGGAACCTTGGTGACTCCAGCTATGTAAGAATTCTCCTTAAATATCTAAAAATCATGAAAATGTTTTTAGTAGATCCACAATAATCACAATAATCAATGATTTAACAATTGTGTGGTTTTAAAAGATATTTAAACTGGGCCAGGGATTTAGTTCAATGGTTCTGGTGGCTGCCTTCCAAGCACAAGGTCCTGAGTTTGATCCCAGTAACCACACACCACAGTACCAAGTTTGGTGACTCACACCCAACAGTAGTCAATACCACACACCACAATGCTGGGCATGGTGGCTCAGGCCTGTAATCCCAGCATTGAGGAGGGAGAGATAGGAGGATTGCTGTGAGTTCAAGGCTGGCCTGGGCTACGTAGTGAGCTCAGGGCCATCCTGAACTAAAAAGTGAGACACTGCCTCAAAAAAAAATTATTTAAACTGACATATGTATTTTAAAAGATAATTGATATTTGATTCTTAATGCTGCATAAGAGTACATAACAATGTATCGAGTTATTAAATATCTATATCTGCATTGACATGTGAAAGTATCTGCTATGAATAAAAGCATTCCTAAATAAATATATTAATTTGTCTTACAAATTTCTTTCAAATATTTACTAATGAATTTAGTACAATAGAGAATATACTGATTATAAAATCTGCAAACTAATTTCAAGATGATACAAATCTGCTTTTGAGAATATTATTTATTCAAAATGTGTCTTTTATAGATTAGGAATTTGAAACAAATACATTTCTTATTTTATTTTCATATAAATTTCAAGTCAAGAGCATAAACACTTTTAAAAATTGTTTATCTTTTCAGAAATATACCTGCCACTATAACTTACCTCATGCTGCTGTTTGTACCTATACAGTATATTTTACAGGAGTGTATAAAAAATGACAACTCTTTCCTTGAAAATGTGGAGCTATTTTGTACTTTTAGTACACAACATAGGTTGATAATTCAGATGAAGAGAGAGTTGATGACAGATACTTTAATCAGAGTAACATCAGTTGATAATAAAAATGAAAACCTCAGAAACCTTCCATATATGAAAAATGTAGGCCTTCTGATCACATCGACTATATAAAAATAGACTAGTAATTAAAAATACTTCTCCTGAAATTGTGATCAACAAAATTTAGTAATGAAGGGCCCAAATGTTATCTGTAATCAAACCCTTTCCAGCATGTTTGGAATGGAGATCCACTGGATGTTCTCCTCAGAGGCTGTGCTACTGAAAAGGGCTGCTGTCGATATGAAATGGGCATAGTAACATAATTCAACAAGCAAACAAGCAATGGATTGGAATTAAACAAAGGAGAATTCACAAAGGTGAATTTGATGCTGGAGGACTTCAATTGCAATTTTTTTTCAAATTCTGAATTAAATACAAAATGTCCAGCATAGTCTTCCCAACAAGCACATTATTTGTTGGGAGCCAGAAAGTTCCTTCAATGCATTCTGATTCCTTATTTTGTTACATAATAATATGCTTTAAAAGCAACACATTGTGAGCTTGGGAGCTGTTAGGCATTTATTTACCATGGTGGGTTAATCTCATTCAGTGAGGTATAGAAACTCCATAATGAGTGCTACAGTATATAAGCTAATTGCTAGGATAAAACCAAATGAATAATTACTTAACTCCAGAATGAGGCCTGCGGGAATTTTTCTTTAATAAAGGTTTAATTCACCAGTGATAATGAATGCAATCTCACATAGTACTGAATAACACCATTAGCATAATGGCTGTGATACAAAAACTATAATTAGAACTAAACAGAAACGTTAATTACAACCACCAAGGTACTGAATGAAATACTGTTGCTTAAGAAATTGACCTGCTTTGCTGTCATGTTTTGTGAGCTTAAGAATATCTCTGTAATTAAATATATATGTATACAAATATGTATATATGCATATGTAAACATTAGAATGGGTTTTACCACTCCACTAAAATCCTCTGAAGTATAATAAAATATACTAACAAGAAATTGTGCACAATTTGAAATAGAAGTCAAACAAAAAATGATTAAAACTTTTTGTTTTTATCTTGACTAAATTCAAGCATCAATATTTGTATTTTAAAAATCCACTATCAGAGAGAGTAGATGTTTCTGATTTTACATTTCTCTGGTGCTAGCTCCAGGAACACTAGAAGCACTTACTGAAAATGGAACAATTAATAAAGTATGGAATATTACTACAACAAATTGGAAATAATCTGCATAATAAATTTACAAAGTAAAAGTACTAAACTAATGATTCTAAAAACTTAGCTGTGTACTCTTAAAATAGTTGGAATTTAATTATCAAATACAAACACATTTATATGTAAATAAAATATTTAACTGCACACAAAACAGACCTATGTATTATGTATATAAATATATATCATACATGTACATATATATATTTTGAAAATAAGTATCATACCTATTAGACATCAAAAATAATACCAATAACAAACCTCTATTATACAGACAATACTATATTGACAATTTCTAAGGAATACACTTAGATGTATTTTCAAGAAGATAAAGGCAAGTACCTCAAATATGGTTTCTTATTCAGCTAACAGTATTGCATTTTCAAAATAAAGTAGAAAACTTTGGAACGTCTCCAAAAGAAAATAAAAAACATTCTATGAGCCAAAATATCAACACTAAAAAAGTGCTCTAGAATCATAATCATAATCTAGCCCTGGCTAGTCTTTATCTTTTTATTGTACCATTCTATTTTAATTAAATAAATATATTCCCTATTTTTTAAGATCAGTCCTTTATCTCCATGACAAGGCATTTTTCAAACAGTTCAATTTAAAGACATTTATTTGTTTCATCCACATACTGATCTGGAAAGTACCTCTTTCCCACTGTCAACCACTCATGAATATTCCACTGTAATATACTATTCCTCCTTGTAAAAATGCATGAGAGAAATAATTATCTAGGGGTCAGAGATTTAGCTCAGTGGTTCCAGTGCCTGCCTAGCAAGCACAAGGTCCCCAGTTCACCCCTGGTAACCACATACAACATTACCGGGTGTGGTGACTCATTCTCACCAGCAATCAGTACCACATACCACAGTGCCAGGGGCGGTGGCTCACACCTGTAATTCCAGCACTCAGGAGGTAGAGGCAGGAGGATTGCTGAGTTTCAGGCTTGCCTGGGCTACTTATTGAGCTCAGGGCCAGCAGCCTGAACTACAAAGTGAGACCCTGTCTCAAAAAAAAAGAAAAGAAAAGAAAGAAGGAAAGAAAGGAAGAAAGAAAGAAAGAAAGAAAGAAAGAAAGAAAGAAAGAAAGAAAGAAAGAAAGAAAGAAAGAAAGAAACAAACAAACAAACAAACAAACAAACAAACAAAAAGAAGAAAGAAAAGAAAGAAGAAAAAAATTATACTTATAATATTTATCACAATCTTCTATAACATGAGTGATTAAATCTGCCGCTGATCAATAGATACTCATTCAACTCTGACTATCAATAGTTCATGAGGAAATAGAAGACTAAAAGATGGCAGGAAAAGAATTAGCTCAGATGTATCCTTTCATTTCATATCATTTTATACTAGTAGAATGCATGAGAAGTCACTGTTGTCTGCTCGATTTTCCTTTGGCTATTTACCATCCAGTGGAACTGAGCCTAAGCAAATTCCTAAGCCTAAATTACCAGGTGTGAGTTACTGGCCAGCTTGAACAGGTTTCAAAGACTCAATGTGGAGGTTTTAATAGGTATATAAAACCTTTTTATTGAAAAATAAATGTACATGTATTGATTGGATATGAAACACTGTTCTAGAATATGTATACTTGGCAAAATATATAATTATGCTAATTAACATGCACTATCTTATTGTGGTGAGAACTCTTAAAGTCTATTATCAGGAATTTCCTGGAATTGTTATTTGACTATAGTCAACATGTTATACAATAGATGTCTTTATGTTTTTTCTACTATGTTATTGAAATCTTGTATCCTTTGACCAACTTCTTTCCCAATCCTCAATCCATACCTCCTGGTAACAAAAAGTTGACTCTATTCCTATGTTTTCATTCAAAAATAAGATCATGAGGGACCTGTCTTTCTGTGTCTAGCTTATCTCTCATAAATGTCATATCTTCCATGTTTACCCATGTTGTTGCAAATGTCAAGATTTCTATTTCTTTTTCCTTTCAAGGATTAGTAGTGTTTCATTATACACATGCACCATATTATCATTATCTGCTACCTATTGGCAGACACTGTGATTGATTTCCTATATTAAATATCCTAAATAATACTATAAGTAAAGGAAATCAGATGTCTCTTTACCATCCTGAATTCAATTTCTGTGGATATATACTCAGCATTAAGATTTAGATCTGATGATAGTCCTGTTCATAACTTTTTTAGTAAATTCCATGGTGTTTTTCCATAATAGGGGTACTAACTTATATTCTGCCAGGAGTGCCTAAGCTTTCTTTTTTTGCTGTCTCCTTTCCAGTACTGGTTAACTATAATATTTTTGATAATGTGCATTCTAACAGATATGAGATGATATCTCATTATGGATTTAATTTGCATTTCCCTGTTGATTAGTGATTTTTAACATTTAGTCATACATCAATTGCATATTTTCTTTTAGAAAATATCTAAAATCCCTTGTTCATTTTGAAATTAGGTCTGTTTTCTGAATTTTATATACACTTTGGATATAAATCCATTGTCAAATACAGGACATATCAAATATTTTCTCTTTCATAGGTTATCTTTTTATAGTGACTATAGCTTGTAAAAAAAATCTCTGACTAAATAAAGTATCAGAGTATACTTTAGTATCTCTTTCACAACTCTGGATGGCTTATATAATGTGGAGTGGGAAGGAAGGAAATGTTACGATCTGACCAATTAGATGTGTCAACTTTGGTACTAAAAATGATCACCCTCATTAGTTTGGCACATATAGAATCATCTGTTGGGCACCTCCAACACAAGATCTACAGACCACACACTGATTGGCCATGGTTTATACAAGTCTTTCTCTTCTTGTAGTTCTCTACTTGTTAATGATAATGCTTGATAATGCCATCTATTCAGTCACACTATCATACTATCAGAAACATAGTGTTATTATAAGATTAATGATTACTTCAAGACCAACTTGAACATTTTGCATGGCCTACACTTTGTGTTATTTAGCAATACTATATTACCTGGCCTGGGAACTTCAACCTGAACCCTGAGAATCACTGAGTCTATGAACAAGAGGACCCTAAAGTTACTGGTTGCCCTAAATGAGGTTGCCCTGGCTGCCCTAACCTCAGCAAAGACACAGCTCTCATGAACCCTAAAACCAAGCTTATTCTCAAAGAGTAGTTTATGATCACTCCCGGGGGAGAAACTCTGGTAATGTATTTCTTTTGTGATTAAAGGAAAAAGGGAAGACTTCTCCAACCCGTGAGAATGGTCTCTGGGGAACAGACTCTCCTTCTGTCCATCTTGAAGGGACACTGCCAGAAAAGCTTCCTAGTGGTGTCAAAGACTCATTTTTGACATAAATTGGACTGGAAAGGAACTGTCACCCCTATGAAAGCTGGTCAACTAAGACCATCCGACTTGACAACCATCTGTGCTGGAAATCCAATGTTTTTTACATCCTTGTATGCAACTGGAAAAAAAAAAAACTTTTAAGCATTTTGAAATTTTTTCTTCCAGCTTCAATTCTCTCATATTTTTCACTGAGGTGAGGAGAAAACGTTTTTTTCTATGACAAAAACTTGAATGTGCTTTAATTTACCTTCAAAAGAACTATTTTTAGAGCAATTAAAGGACAAGATGAAGATTTTTTTAAACAATACTTTAATTTGGACAGCATAATTCTACTGCTCTTGGAAAATGTGCTAAGTGATAACCACAAATGTTAATACCACGAGTCCACCCAAGCAGGCACAGATGTGCCTGTTATCATATATTAGCTCCCTTAAGCTTGTCTGTTGAAATTGCCTCCAAGGATATGGTTAAACGCAGATCTCATGTTTTTTCAGTATACATATCTATGACTTGTCTGTCTTTTTAAGGGAGGAGAAGGAGGGGGATCCTAATGGCTCCCAGCAGTCTGTACCGTTACCCTTGGGTGATCTTCGCAGTATGAGGATGCATACATAGGCTGGAGAAAGACTCACCTTGCTATGGACCTTGAACCATTCTGCAAATGCACAGAAAAATAAATTAAGTTAATTCAAGTGCTGCGGCTGCCACTAACACTGTCCTTCACTGAGGAGAAAAAAGAGGCGGGTGCAAGTAGAGGAAGGATTGCAGGGAAAGGGGACTTGGAAATGACACAGAAATTTATTTTCTGCCTAGCACTTGCTGGCATATAAATTTATGAACAGGGGAATCAGAAAGAAGCACAGCCCATGGACTCTGGGGTATAGGAAACAGCAATAAGCCTGCCAGCTTGTAGCTCTACATAGATACAATGCTTTGCTTCATTTCCATCTGTGTATGTGTTGCACTTAATACTGCAATACATATAAAAACTTCTCTCCAAACAGCCTGATGCTACACCCACAATAAGACTCACCCTCCTCTGTATTTTTAATTAACTGGGGCCCAGCAGTCGTTTTTAACAGCTAACATTTTGTGTGAGTTACAGTATGCATACTGCTGAGACATAAATGCAAAGTAATCACTCTAATAAGTAGATATAAACATTTACAACAATGTAACAGGTCTCTGAAACAAATAAGGGAATATAAAGAAAAATAACCAACAGCAAGCCAGGAAATAAGTCTCAATACCACTGCATGAGTATGAATATCATTCAGAGCTCTAATCTCATGTTGCCTTTAGTAATTTCAATACTCCAAAGACACTAATGAGCTTGTATTTTCAATGCCAAAAAAGGAGAACCCTAATTAGAAAACAAAACCAAGACTTCAATATTCCCACATGTACAAAAGACTCCAGAAAGAACCCAAGACACCCGGGTGGTGACATCATTTCCGTAACAGAAAGAAATCATAGTATTTCAGTCCAGAAGTGAGCAGGGCAAGTCTCAGCATTCCAGGCACAAGCAATGCGCCTCCAGCGGGAAGAAGTTTGCCAGGGGTGAAGAGTAGAGAGAAAGCAAAAGGCTGAGGCCAAGGGAGGCAGAGGCCAGCAGGAAGGGATAAGTTTAAGAAAAAGACAGCCATCAGGGCAGGGAAGGGCTGTTAACTCAGGAAGGGGAGCGGATACCGCTAAGCACAGTGAAATCATGGGACAGTTGAAGTAGGAAACTATTGGGAACTGGCTTAGTTCTCTTAAAAACTACTTTGGCCGTTGGCTAGAGAATAGATTATATAGGCCAACATGCAAACAAGGGAACCATTATAAGATGTCTGCTCTTCAGGGTGTGTTATGGTTTATATCTGAGCGTCTTCCCAAAGTCACATGTGCTCAAAGGGCATGCACGCGCATACACACACACACACACACAGACACACACACACATGCATGCACAGAAAGTTCTATGGCAAAGGTACACAGAATAGAAACTGATTCCAACTCTGAGCAAGCGGGAATGCGGACACACCCTCCCCACGAGGCAGCACACAGAGAGCCTCGAGCAGGGACAGCTGAACTTTCTACAGGTGGAACTGCAAGGCAAACTAGTAAACGTTTGAAATAAATAAAAAGGTAAGATGAACATGCAGTTTTAGAGAACTCAAGGGAATCTTAAGAAGTTATTATTCTTCAGTTTGCCTAAATCATGATTAGTCAAAATAACTGGCACCAGAAAAAATGACTGTTCGAAGTTTGTACAGTGGTTTGCCTAATTCATTTCAATTAACAGTAAGAATCTCTTAGCTCACTACTTACATGATCCTGCACACTGATTGTTCCACCATCTCAAAAGGAGAGAGGGTGTTTGGCTGCATGACATTAAGCAAGTAGGGCAGTCGTGACACTTGAGTAGTTACTATCCATGGGCACTTGTACAGCAAAGTGGAGGTGAAGATAGTCTTCTCTAAAGGGGTCCGTAATGTGGAGGGTGGAGAAATAGGAAGATTGAGGAGAGCACTGGCATATTCTCACCCAACGCAACATGGTTTTTGCTTACATTCAACATGAGACACACATGAAGGCTTGAAATCCTGCCCAGGTTCACATGGTAGCAGAATAGTGGTATTATGTAATAGCCACATCTGGATCTCTAAAACCTGTGATTAGCTTGCAGAACTAGGCCTTAGGGATGAAGGTATTTGAAATTAAAATTATGTGGGAGGGCCCAATGAAATCACAGAGTTGGTCTTCATCCAGAGGAAGGCAGGAGAATCAGAGAAAGGGGAAAGATGGGAGAAAGCAGAGATCAGCGAGGGAGAGATTTGAATCTGGCTTTGGAGGAGGAAGAAGCTACCAGCCAAGGAATTTGGGCAGCTTGAAAAGTTAAAAATGGCAAAAAGACAGATTCTCCCCTTGAGCCTCCAGCAGGAATATAGCCCTGCTGACCCCGAATTTACAGCTTCGGATTTCCAGAACTGCAAGATAATGGATCTGGGTTGTTTTAAGGTATATAGTTGAGGTCATTTACTACAGCAGCAATTGGAAATTTAAAATCTATACATTTCTAAAGTGCTCAATTTGCATCATTCTTTGTGTCCAGTACTCATTCTTTCACTTCTTTAATCATAAAATATTTATCGACCCTTAAGGCTTGTAGTGGCCTCTTCCAATGGCGGCCAAAATACAATGGCAAACGAAGTCAGACAGCTGCTCCTGAAATGTTCACCACCCGGGAGAAGGGCCAGACACCGTGAGGCCTCTCAGCTGGTAGGAGGGATCTGGAGTGTTGGTGCTGAGAAAGGTTGTACAGGACATTTTTCCACCTATTTGCGAGAATAACAAAATTCTGAGTTGGAAAGAACTATGAAATCGTTCTGAGGGACACAAACCTTCCCCATTCCTCACCCAGATTGAGAAGCATAGAGATAAAACCCCAAGTGGCAGCTGCTCCTGCCTCCTCACTCGACCCCGAGCTCCTATGGGGACACAGCGGTGACTCCCAGAGCCCACCAGGGAAACTCGGAAACAGTACACCCACAAGACTAGTGACAGGGGAAAAGGTCATCATGTGCTGACAATCTATCAAGGTAAAATATAATGCTGAAACAATTTCACTTTTTAAAAGAAAGGTGCTGTAAAATTATATTGTGTTTCTTTCCATTTAAAGTCTTTGACTTGCATTTCTTTCTTTTTCTTTTTTTTTTTTTCAGAAACCCATAGGTTAGTCTCATCTTATTAAATGGCTTTCTTTCTGCTGTTACCAAACCCCAAAGCTCAACATCATAGCTGGATAAAAAAGGGCATTCTAAAATATGTCCAGGTACCTCTGCAGGAAACTTCCTAACAGAAATTCTAACTGGCCCTGCTGCAGTGACCTGCTTCGGGACCACCCTGTTCACACAGGGAAGCACCACGAACAGGACGTCAAATACCTGGAGGGGCACTCGCCAGGAGAAGCAGCTCACTCCCCACTGGCTCCCCCCGGGGAAGGGAGAAGCCTCTCCTCCCACACAAGACCAAGTGATGAACCACAGAATGACGGGAGGTTACAAGAAAGGGAGTCCACCATTCGATCTGCACCTCGCCCCAGACTTGCCCTGCGACGCCGGGACCGAAGGAGAAGGAATGAAGCAAAGTCGTAGAAGATGCAGGAGTCAACAGACAGAACCGGCACCACTTCCTCTATGTGTAGCGAGAATTTCATGCTTCTCATCGATCACAGTTATCGTAGAAAGAAGTCAGGATCGAGCTGCCTCTCAGGCCAGCCAACAGGGCTGTGGTCCCGGCAGGAGGGTGCCAGCCGCCTGGGGACAGGAGGCTCTGAGCTGCGGCACCGGCTAGGTGTGGTCCGGCCCCTGTCAGCGGAGCGCGGCAGGAACCCGCCCAGGTTCTCTGAGGAGAACGCAGCCAGCAGAGTCAGACTCTTGGCGGGCAACGGAGCGGAACACGCTGTCGTGCCTTTTCTCTGCGTCCTTCCCACAATCCATGGACACCCACTCTCTGTCTGTGACAGCGCTGGAGGAAGAGAAGAAGGCGTGCGGAGCAGGAACCAAGAAAGGCCAAAGCCATGCTCGCTGCCTGGTGTTCCTCCAATGGGAAAGGTGGGCAGAGGTAGCCCGAGTGAAGCTTTGCACTGGGATACATAGCACTGATTTTTTTCAATATGTTAAAGGACAATAAATCTATAAATCTGCCTGAGAACTTAATATTCAGAAAGGGGAAAATCTCAAGGCTGTGAATGAAGAAAGAAAAATAGATGCTCGCTATCCATGTCAACTGTTAGACAATTGTTTATTAGCATAGTCAGATACTTAGAAAATAACTTTACAAATGATATCTACCTCAGAATGAAGTCTGAGGCTGTGATTTACCTCTTTAGTACAAAGAGAAAAAGTCCTGCAAACATAAACACAATTTCTAGCACCCAGGAAACAGAATGAGGTGTGGAACAATATCACAGAGACTTGGGCTATTAGGTGCAAATAAAAGTTTATCTGGATATCTTACACTGGCCTGTACTTTAAAAATATATACATGTACATCTGCTTCTTTTTCTAGAAGAAAATATGATCATGACACTTTAATTTTCAAGGAAACAGTATATTCTCATCTAAATATTAGAAAAAGCAATAGTTTGTCTTCGTAAAAGTGAATCTACATATAGTAACTCTAAAAAGTCATTTTACAGTGCTGGGCGTGGTGGCGCATGCCTGTAATCCCAGCACTCAGGAGGCAAAGACAGGAGGATTGCTGAGTTCGAGGCTTGCCTGGGCTACATAGTGAGCTCAGGGCCAGCCTGAACTACAAAGCAAGACCCTGTCTCAAAAAAAAAAAAAAAAGTCATTTTACAAATGGGCTTTGTTGTTTAGCTCAATGGTTCTGGCACCCGCTTCACAAGCAGAAGATCCCACGTTAGCTCCCCAGTACCAAAATAAAGTCATTTTACTATAACTATTAGCTAATCAAGTGTACTGCAAAACCAAAAAGACACAGCAAGATTTAAAATCTACCTTTTGGAGGAAGATGACTACCAGTTTGACATTGATTAAGCAAAAATTGGTAGAAGTTTTTATATAAAATTGTTCCTTACTTATTATCTAATGTAAAACTCTACACTCCATAGATAGTGAATCAGATGTTTTACATCACAGTTTTTAAAATCACACTTTACGTTATAGTGATATGGTGCTAAAGTGGCGGCACAGCAATAGATTCAAGATGTCTCACAGCCATAATCCACAGGAATAAAAACAGGAAACGCAGAGTGGCTGAAGTGGTAGACAGTCAGCCAGTCATATTTATTGTTGGGTGTAATTTTTTTCCAATAGAAGACCCTGAGGAATTAAAAATGCCTCAGAAATTTCCTCAAGACTAAGGAAGTGCTTCTCTCTGACCCTTCCTAACTCGACAGCTTCTTACATATCATCCTGAAGATTCTTTCCAGAATCTGACCCAAGGTAATAGCTCAAGCTTAGCACAACTTCTAACACTTGCTGAGCAAAAACAGTTCAAATTAACAAACTGATAGGCTCCCAATCTGTCAAAGTACAGCTTGATTAATAAATTTTGTTTCAACAAGATTTCTTTCCATATTTGAAAGTAAACACTGAGATAGCAAAAAGAAAGAGTAAAAGAATAATATCTCAATTTATCAAAAAAGGGAGATATTCCTGAAGAAGAAACACAATTTTTTTCTCCTTCTAGAAGTTATAATTATTATTTATGGTTTTAGACAGGAAGGTACCAAATGAGTTAGAGTGGCTTTGTGATTGTTGTTGGTAGTGGTGGAAGTGATGATGGGGTGTGTGTGTGTGTGTGTGTGTGTGTGTGTATAACTTGGGATTAAGCCCAGGACTTTCACACTGAGTTATACTCTCAGCCCTTTTTATTTTATTTTAAGGTAGTCCTGGCCAGTGGCTCATTTTGACTTCAAACTTGCCTCAGCTTTCTGAGTCAGACTTGCTGTTGTAATCCAGTATGTTTTATATAGCACCAACGCTATGTGTATTCATTTAAGAAGGGGTACAAACAATCTTCTAGACGTAGTGGACTAACACTCAAGACAGATGTGAAGATATTAAAGGGACATTCAAGGGTATAAAATGAATTGAAATATGTAACCTACATGAGTGACTCAGACGTGATTGTCACCTGATTCAGATATGAACACAGACCATATTGAATTACAGTAGTCCCATCTTATCTGCGGTTTTGTCTTCTATGCTTTCAGCTATGCACACTCGGAAATCACTAAGTTCTCAATTGTAGGCCATTCTGAGGCGCGTGATGGACTCTCAGCTGTCTCCTTTCTATCCAGCCTGGGTGTGAATCATCCCTCTGCCCACTCGGTCCACCAACCCATCACCCATCAACCAGCTGAAGTGTTTATGATCAGACAACCCTTATTTTACTTAACGGCCCCAAAGAGCAAAAGCAGTAACAATGACAGTTCAGATATGCCAAATTAAAGTCACAAAATTCTTCCTTTAAGTGAAAAGGTAAATTCCACAACTTAACAAGAAAAAAAAAAATTAAGCTGAAGTTCCTCAAGCTATGATAAGAACAAATCTTCTATGCATAAAATTGTGAAACAGGAAAGAGAAATCTATGCTAGTTTTGCTGTTGCCTGCAAAAGTTACAGCCACAGTGTGCAAGGATTTAGTCAAGATAGAAAAGACTTTGAATGTGTAAGTGGAAGAAAGGAACAGGAAATGTGTTTTAATTGATGGTCACATCAATCAGAGACTTTGTTCCAAAAAAGCACTAAATCGGGCCAGAGGGTTAGCTCAGTGGTTCTGGCGCCTGCCTTACAAACACAAGATCCTGAATTCGATCCCCGATCCCCAGTAACCACATACAATGCTGGGTGTGGAGACTCACGCCCACCAGCAATCACTACCACATACCACATACCACAGTGCTGGGCGTGTGGCTCACACCTGTAATCCTAGCACTTGGGAGGCAGAGACAGGAGGATTGCTGAGTTCGAGGCTTGCCTGGACTATATAGTGAGCTCAGAGCCAGCCTGAACTACAAAGTGAGACCCTGTCTCAAAAAAAAAAAAAAAAGCACTAAATCCATGTGGAAGACTTTATCCAGAAATCATTAAGCCTATAGGAAGGATCCCTGAAGTGAATGACAGCCAGCCATTTGCAGCAAGTACAAGACAGGTATAGTTTGGTCTGAAATATGTAAAACTTACTGGTAAGAATTATCACATCTTCAGAGGGAGGGGAAGAGGAAGAAGAAAAAGAAAGTAAAGTAGAGATAGTGATGGGGACACCACCAAATTTTGCCTAAATGTTTCAAGTTGCATAGACATCAAAGGACAACATTATGGAATATGACACTTAGATAAAATACAGCATCAAAGTTACCCATGCACTTGTTATAAGGTTAAAACTTCTATAACATGTTTAGGATTTAAGAAGAGACAAAAATTTCCAGTTACAAGGTTCTGTCATCATTTTGAGAGGAAAATTTTTAACTATCTAGTATCTCTGTCAACTTCATCTTCTCCTGACATCCAACCACTGATATCCTCCATGGCCCAATGATCCAGGGTCACATGAAGCAGATGACATTCCTCCTGCCATGCCTCACAGGAAGGTCAGTATCAGCCTCATGCTGTGTCACGATGCCTATGTCACTTCACCTCACTTCATCTTACCGCGTAGGCATTTATTATCCCACATCTTCACAAGACAGATGAATACATTACAAAGATATTCTGAAAGACAGACGTTTACATAACCTTCATTACAGAGCAGCTGTCCTTCTATATCTGTAGGGAATGAGCTCCTTGTATACCCCATTCCATCATATATCCCAAACTGCTAGTGTTCAAATACCTTATTTAAAATGCTGCATTATTTGCATATAAAATATAACATCCTTCTATGTATTTCAATCACCTCAAAGGTACTTAGAGAATGCAGTGTAAATGATATGTAAATAGCTGATATACATACATATATATATAAATATAACAAAAAAGATAATTCTGTGTATGTTTAGTACAGATAGTATTTTAAGCCTTAGTTGGCTGAATTCATGGTATGGTACCAATGTAGAGGGAGACAGTATATTGTTACAACTCTTCTATATTATTATTAGTGTTGTTAACCTCTTACTATCCCTAATTTATAAATTAAACTTTAAGTGTATATCCAAGGGTATATGTAGGCAAAAACATCAGGTGTACAGATTCTGGTGATGTCCAAGGCTTCAGACATCTGCCAGGTGTCTTGGATGTGGTCTCCCCGAGCACAGGGGGACCACTGTAACATTTAGAAAACTTGGTTATCAAAATACTAAGGCACGAAGGTGCCTTATCCCTTTTGTTTTAAGTTTGAGTTCCAGAAACCATAGAAACATTGACATCAATCTCAAGAGAAAATTCTGGGACAGGTTTTTAAACAGATGGCTTGGATATATTTAGGGAGAAAGGGTGGAACTCAAAGGATCCCAGCTAGGGTCAGCAAGAAATTTTAAGCCGCACCAATATTAGTCCCTATTTTGATATGCCTTCACCATTAGGTGTATATACATAGACATACAAGCCCTAATTAATTAACATATTTGATTATTACATGTAAATTACATTATTATATGCTATTATTACATAATTACATTTCCATGTGATTATTCTTTCTGGGTTCTTTTCCTCAGCAATATTCTTTCTCAGTTACTTAAGACACAGAAGTTTGTATTTAGCCACTTTTGGAAGACAAAAAACTAGTTTGGTTTATTCAGCAAAAAGGAATAAAAGGAATTTTTTATTTTCATATTTTGGCTTCTGTAGTCACTAGCATTTCTTGTTCAATGACATTTTCGAAGTCCTCCCTAATTTGTTCACTTGAAAAACTCCTGTTTGCACTGAAGCTCAGCTCTACCTACTCTTTAACCTTCTTGTACATCTTTCTTTAGAAACTATAGAAACAGTACTTCCTGGTGCTGAATAATTGAACTAATCCAATTGTGTTGTAAGCCAAGTGTTCATTTGTTGTTCCTCCATTTATATGATAACTATCTTGAAGGAAGTGCTTTTTAAAAAAATATTTACTGGTATGTTTTATATACACATCATGATCAAACTTAACATTGAGAATTTGTACTAGTATAGGACATGATTTAATTCTCATTTTTTCCATTTCCCTGCTCACCCCACAACCCCACGCCCCCTAAATACATAAGCTTTGTTTTCCTTTTTTTATTACCATCACATTTTTTCTTACCCCTCATAACTCACACACCACCCGATTTCCCTTGGAATATTTTCTATTTCACAATACCCATCATACATTCTAGAACTCCTTAACATCTTCAGTTTCTCATACCAGAGAACAGATATGATATTTACACATGTATGACCGATTTATTTCACTTATGAGTATGTCTAAAGGTACATTTGAGCATAAATGACTCCAACTTATCATTCTTTAAGGCAGAGTAATACTCTAAAATGGATCACCCTGATGAATGCGTCTATCTCTATCGCCAGAGAATCCTCGAAGAATAGGATATATCATTGCAGGAGTTAGAGAAAGCATGGCAATAGTAAAAGCTGTGGGACTTCTCTTGACCTCAGAAGGACAGAAGCTATAAGAGGGATAAAGTTCCTTTCTACACACGTAAGGCAAGAGCATGAGTTTTCTCTGAGGGGCAGCATCACAGTAAGGAGCCTGGGGCTGCCCTAAAATTGTCCCTTTCAGGTGCTTGGGAATAGAAGACCCAAGATTTGTATCCTTTGGAAAGAAAGAAAATCACTAAAAATGGATGAAAAGTGCATCATTCAAATTAGGAAATGGTGAAACATTAAAAAAAAAAGTAGCTCAAGGTCTGGATGGAGAGCTGTCACTGAAGAATGTAAGAATTCATTCCTCAGAAAGTGACCCAGTGGCAGTCGGACAGATGTCACAAAAGATGAGGGCACACAAGCACTGAGAAGAAACTGAATTACATCAGCCAGTACTCAGTTACTCCTCATCTCTCCTGCCCACTCTAACTCTGAAAGAAGCAAAGTAACAAAGAATGAGAGGGGAGACAGGACCAGAGAAACAGCAGTGACAGAACAGAACCACCCCCCATGCTAAATAGGAACTGTCCCTCTCTTGGTCTATCTCCCTACCCAACAATGATGTACAACATTACATTGACAAGTTGCAATCACATTTTGTGCCCTTGTCTGTATCATCAGCACTTTGTTAGAAATCTGGGAAGCCCTCAAATCAGTTCTTATTCTACCACAATTACTTCTGAGTCCTCAGTATCGACCAACTCCAGTATCATTCTCAGATTAGCAGACTTTCAGTTTATTTTAACTGCTCCAAAAAAAAAAAACAAAATCCTGCAACACCCAACCTCATTTTATACTAAATTAGATCTTTATGGGGTCATTTTTCAGGCACCTGAATGCAAGGAAAATACAGGCATGTTATATTCCAATACATTGCCAAAAATAATTTACACAAAAAATACAATAAAACATTAGGCTTCCTACCTAAAACATTTCCTCATTAAGAAAGTTCAGCCTCCTTAACATGCCCCTCGGCCTCATTGTTTTCTCTTCTATCTCTCATTCTAGTCACATTCTAGTCTTTCTTCCGTCATGTATTAGTTGATATTTTTAATAGTATATTTTGTGAAGTCTCCAATTTAAATCTGGTGACAGACTCTCTCTTGCTCGTGGGACTCACTATCATGTTAGAACCATCTGCATCGATGTACAATGGGATTAGCAATGATGTCTGTTCTCTTCCTTTGTATTTCTAGAGTTAACATAACACCCAAAACATAACAGGTACTCAATAAATACTTGATAAAAAATAAATATAATTTCAAATTACCTTTGTCTTGACTATACTAGCTCCCAAATTCATTGCTCTTAATTTCCATTTATTCATGTATGGCTTCATCAATGAATACATATTTAATACATATTTTCTATCAGACACTAGGGCAATACACTAGCAGATGAGATGGACAAAAATCATGTTTCCATGATCTTATAGCTATGTATTATATAAAATTAGCTTTTCTAAAGGACAAATTCATTCCAAAAAGGTCTCTCATGGGCCACACGTTATGGTGGTCAATATGAAATGATTAAACCTCAATTTTTTAGACAAACATGAGTTGTATATAGGGGAGAATGTAAACAAATTCTCTTTTTCCAATGATCAACTTCCTTAGCAAGTACTTAGTTTGGGTGGATGAGGGGTGGCTGAGGCATTGAGGGGGGGACTGAAGAGCAAAAATATCAAAAGAAAGATGGGAAATGGTTCAGAAAATGGGGCTCTGAGTACAGTGGTACCATTCCAAAACCTAGTCCTGCAAATTTCA